>VZRN01004715.1:638453-726359 GCA_013397935.1 Dasyornis broadbenti | reverse complement strand
GATGACTCCAGCACAGCTGCAGGGGTGCTGTGGTGTGAGTTCAGATCCTCTTCTGATGCGAATAATGGCGGACGAACCGGATGACCGGGCAGCCAGATGGTGAAATGGGCTGCAGTGGGAAACCTCGGAGCAGCAAGCTGGACAGCAGAACTGGTTCACTCGGTCCGGCAAGGTAAATGTGACAGAAACTCTGCAGTGGTGGCAGAAGCCGCAGTGCAACCCAGCAGGCGGAGGTGAGGGTCAGCATCAGCTGGACTTCCCCTGTGGCAACTGCCAGACCAGCTGGGGAGACACGCACTCTGGGGTTGGGAGGGGGAAGAAAACTAGCGTCAGGATCCTGTGCTTCTTTCCCCCAAAAAAGCTCACCCAACAAGGAAGAAAAAACAAGGCAGTCCCGAGTTGGGTCCCCGTGGCAGCAGCCAGAAAAGAAGTAAACCCTTTCCTCTGATGCCTGTGGGCAAAGTGAAGTTACCAACGTCCAGGTACCATTTTCTCCCCTCACCACACCCGGACACGTCTTTTGTCTCTTAAGTACCCAGTCGTTAAGGCTCGTTAATGCTTCCCTAGCAACAGGATGGAAAACTGCCCAACCTCCAACAAGGGACTTAATAAAAATAAGGCTGCTGTGAAGACAAATAACTATCCAAGCCAGATCCAGTACACCACGGGATGTTAAAGTTCAGGATCCTGAGAGGAGACAACCAGACTAATAGTAGGATCATAATCCTGGACTTCAGGATAGCAGAATTTGGCCTACTCAGCAACCTGCTTTGAAGAATGCCACAGCAGGCAGTTCTGCAGAGAAGAGATATTTAAAGTAACTGGTTGATTTTTCAATGCTCATCTCCTCCGAACTCAAGAATGGTTCATTCCAATGTTCAGAAAGTCAAGAAAGATGATAGGATGCCTGGAAGGATGGAGCTGTTGACATATGAAACCAGGACATATGAAAATGGAAAATTTGTGGAAATTGGTGGAAAATGTTAGAAAAATGGAAACATTTCCCAAGCATGCAGGGATGGGGCTGGGAAAGCAAAAGCCCACCTTTCAAGGTTTGAAAACTATGAAGGGCAGCAAGAAGGGTTGACATAAGTAATTCCACAGGTAAAGGACGATTTAGGAAAAAAGCCAGTCCACTGCTGAATTAGGCAGATGATCTGGTGAGATGTAATATGGAAGATGCCTTCTTCATGTATATCTTTACTGGTAAGAGTTGCCTTCAGGAATCCCAGATCTCTGGGAAAGTCTTGCTCAAGGAAAGCATATGTTATGTAGATGATCATCAGATGAGTAAACATTTAAAGCAACTGAACATAAAAAGTCTGTGGGAAGTGATGGAATGCACTCAAGAGCATTGAGAGAACTTGCTGATATCATTGCCAGGTGATTCTTGATTATCATGAAATGTTCCGTCAGAAGGTAGTGGCTCCTGGGGACTGTGAGAAATGGAAAGAAGAGGGAACCAGAACTGCAGACCAGTCCGCCTAACCTTGATCCCTGGGAAGGTGATGGAGGAAATCCTTCTGGAATCTATTTACAAACAGATGAAGGACAGGAAGGTGATTAGGAGTAGGCAGCATTGATTTACAAAGAAGAAATCGTTCTTGACCTACCTGATATGCTATGATTAGATAACTTGTCAGCGGACAAGAGAAGAGCAGCAGAGGTTTATCTTAACTTTAGCAGAGTTTTCAATGCTGTCTTCTCATAACAGCCACATTGACAAACTGATGAAGAATGGCTTAGACAAATGAGCAATGAAGTGGGTTGAAAAATGGCTGAACTGCCAGGACTAAATGACTGCAGCACAAAGCCCAGCTGAGAGACAGTCACTAATGGCTTACCTCAAGGTTTTGTCCGTGTATCTATACCCTTTAACAACTTTATTAATGTCATAGATGATGGAACAGAGTACACCCTCTGCAGGTTTGCAGGTGATGCAAAACTTAGAAGACTGAAACACAAGATGGGGGTTCAGAGAGACCTTGAAAGGCCAGTAAACGGGCCAACAGGAACATTTTGAAGTTCAAGAAACAGATATGCAAATTCTGCTTCTGGGGAGGAAGAACTCATGTACACTACACATTGTGTACGCAGAGTCTGGAAATCAACTTTGCAGAAAAGCATGTGAGCATTCTATTGCACAAAGAAGTCCAGTGGCGTCCTGGATTAAATTAGAAAGAGCATTACTACCTGTGCCTAGCAGGTGCAGGGAAGTTTATTCCCCACTGCTCAGAATTGGTGAGAATACAACACCGCCGAAGTGTTGTATTCAGTGCTGGTCTCTACAGTACAAGACAGATGTTGACATAGTGAAGCAAGTATGAAGGTGATTAGACCCTGCAGCAGGTTGCTGAGAAAGGTTGGTGACTCTATTCCTGGAGACTTTTGAAACCTCACAGGATATGATCCTGAACACTCTGCTCTAGCTGGCCCTCCACTGAGTAAGATGACTGGACTAAGCAGTGATTTCCAGAGGTCCTTAACCCATTACGTAATTCTGTGAAAAATGAGTTAACAAATTAAGATCAGATTGAGTCAAAGTCCAAGGCTTCTCATCAGAGTTCTGCATTGTGGGGTCGCAATTAACTTCCCTCAGACACAAGAGCAGCAAATAAAACATGTCTTACAAAACCCAGGGAAACACTCTGGTCCTAGCAACAGGCAGCCATTACCAAACTGAGTTTATGTCCAGCCCTACTTTGCACCTCTCTGAGTGCTTTTCCTTTTGGCTAGCACTTAACATGTTCTCCACAGCAGTGAAGAATGTGCACTGTTGCTACCACTACAAAAAGAAAAGCTGTAGACACATGTGTGCCTCAGCGTCTTTTTACTGGTAGCTCAAGAATTTATAAAAAATTAATAATCCTTAATACTGTACCAGATAGAGAAAGGTTCATTTGGAAGTTGGAATTTCCCATAAAACTAACCCAATAGTTAGTTGTCAACCCCCAGCTGGACCTATAAAACCCTACTGTTATAGAAGAGCAATAATATGTTCATTGTGAAATTTTTGCAGTCTGAAATTTAGCTTATTCTGTAGGGGCCTGATTGATAGCAATTGCATTGGTAATTGAGTTCTTATTTCCTGTAGGGACTATCCGTGATGGCAGGATAGAATTGTAAGAAGCGGGGAGCTACGTTAATGATTAGTCGTAATGTTTATTCTTACGTCAAAGACAAAGATTTATAGACATGATGTAAAAGTGTTTGCTTCAGGGTAAAAGTCAATTAATCAGAGGAAAGAGGAACAAGCTGCCTTCCTTTCTGTGGCAGGTTTACCACAATTGTTCTTTTGCAACTTTTTTTCTGAAACAGCTAGGCAAAGTTAGTGGGCAGTTTATGCCCTAGGAGGCTGATAGTCTTCCAGTGCTCCTTGAACTAGCGATTTGGTGTCTCAGAAAACAACAGCAGCAGGAACAACAATAATATATAAAATTAAACATACAAATTTAATCTGATAATATTACTACTGACCAGTTATTTGAGGCAAATGTAAGGCTGGACTATGTAACTGGACAAAATAAAAAGACTCACTTGTCTAACACTAATCTACGTTTAATTTGCCATTTGTGACTAAGTCCTCCCAGCAGGAAAGAGAGAGATGTAATATGGTTTAATTTTAGTCTGCATGTTGTCCATTCTCAAACAAAATCAGAGCTTGCTTTCCTGTTTTCAAGTGAGAGAGAATAGGCTAAACAGCCTGGGTACCACCATGTATTGCAAAACTTCTTAATAAAAACACACCATTTCTAAGGTCAGAATGAAGAATTCATGCTCATTAGGCACAGCTACAGTATATGTGACTCACCTCAAAAGTCTCTACAACACCTCCTCAAGATACATTTATCTGCCTCAGACACTCTCATCATGGAAAGGCTGTGGATGATAACCATGCCACTAAATATAGCCATACTGACCTTCCACAAACATGGTTGAGTTAGTAGGATTCAGCAGCTGTTTTCTGCCTCCTGGATGCCAAAAGTCAATGACAAGAGCAGTGAATCTTTAAAATGGTGAGACAGATTGTTAACTTGCTCACACCTGTAAAATGGAATATTAGAATTGTTCCTAAATAAATATATATAGTGGATGAGGATACACATCTATTATGTGTGACTGGTCTTTTAAGATGCTATGAGCCTATACCCCACAATAGCTGACTGATATAGTAACTAAAGAAAAAGCTGGCTATAGAAGGCCTCAGCTGTCTTCTTTACTGTACCTTTCCTTCCCAGACAATCCCCAACATGACAGATTTTGTTGGCGTCTAACCAGCGCACAGAAAGGGTCTTCCTGAAATTAAGGCTTTTTCTTCAAGCAGAAGGAGCAGTAAAAACTTTAAGTTCTCTCTTATCATACCAGTCACCTACTGCTCTCTAAAGTCACCCTGCATTAGATGCCACTAAGGAGCAGACAGTCTTTGTTAGAAGAACTAAAAAATGAAGGCTCCAAAAAGCTGAGAGAGAGAAATGCCAGACAATTCTAAATTACCCTAGTAATTATCTAGTTTTCAAATATAGTTTCATTTCATTTGGAATGGGGATGCCTGAAGAAATAATTGCAGAAAAACATCTATTGGAAGTTACAACTTGTCTCAATACACCAAAAATAACCCCACTCTAAATGCTTTTGGTGAAGAGTGGTCATACACAGACTCTCAATGCCTGTGACCATCTGGCATGTGATGACAAGAGTCCTTCTAAAGGCAGAATAACTGAAAAAGACCTCTGCTCAAACCTGCCAAGGCCTCCACAATCACAGCTGAGTTCTGTTGCCAAGTGAAGTTTTCGCATTTTCTGCTTGAATACACTGACTAATCAATCTTTGACTTTATGGTTAGTTTATAGTCTGCAGGATGTAGACACCCTCCTGCATAGTTCAAGAAAACTGTCTGCATTAGTGAATGATTTCCAAGAGAATGAAGAAAAACATTTCAAGTGGTTGCAAGCACCTGTTTGATTTGTGAACATTATACTGTTAGTGGTTGTCTCACATATTTCTTGGGCAAAACATATATTGGCCTCCCCTGCTCTGTCAGTGTTTTCTCGCCAGTCACTTCTGCTCCCATTCATTCTACCCTGGTGGTTTACTGCTATACCTCAGGAAAATGACAACAGACATACGTGTTAGAACTCTTTGGTGGGACCTTAGTAAGAATATTGACACGGCAGGTCTAACTTGACAACTCATTGGAAGCTGGATATACTTGTCAAAACATTCAGTCTAGAAGTCAGCAAGTTTTGAAGGGAATGAATGACTTAAATCTGCAGTTTTAGAAAGCTTTATATTATGGTCCTAGCAAAGGAATCTAATCCACATGTTTATAATCTTTCATTTAGTGTCCAACCCAAGCTTTCTTAAAAGGTTAGCCAAATTGGGCTGTTACAGCATCTTATTCTTTCTCAGAACTGTACACTAAATCACTTGCCCCATATAAATTTTCACTTCTGTTCTGACCTTATTTATGAACCAGTTTATCAGCACAGCATTTTGTTATTTCTGTAAGTGTGTTTAATTTCTGCTCTGAATTAATTGTAGTTTACCAATGCTAACCCCAAAACTAGTCTCAACTGAAAATGTAATGAACCATACTCTGAGCCATTTATCAGTTTAGGAAGTGTGAGAATATGTTTTACATGGCATACATAAGCATCACAACATATAACCAACTTATCTGTATGTTGTAGTACTAATATAGCCAACTAATCTTTAAATAACGAATAGTTGCAGTTCTTAATAAAATCATAAACATTGCTGAATATTTTCTCTCTTATTTTGCAACAGCTAAAGGTGACAGGTCTCCATAACAAAGCTGAGTTTAGAAATAAACCTAGATTTTAAAGAAATCTATCCATAGTGCACAGAGATGACTATTGATATAAGAGCAACAACTAAATCAATGACTAGAATTCAATGATTCAGATCATCAGGATCTGGTTCTTTAGGGCTTAATTAGTAATAACTAATGGTTTTGTCTTTTCTGTGCAAAGCTACTAGATCACAAAATCCTGCACAAAACTGCAATAATAGTTCACATTATTTACCACTCACTGTTTGACTTCATTTGTCTTGGGAAGAAGGTAAGCAATTTGTATTCTGCTGTCCATTATATTTATGATGTCAACTGATGGTACACTGCTAAAAGAATATAGTGCTGTATTATTACCAACAGAGCACGAAAAATAAAAGACTTGGCATATGCAAAAGCCTGTAGTGAAGCAATTTAAAAATGTGATATGAGAGACACTAGAATTTTCTTGTAGTTTTTAGTTAAGTGTTCAGTTGAACTGTCGTCCATCTGCCACAATGCTGTTTACAGCGTACATATGTCATTTACTCTTGATTATGCTTTTAAAGGTAGCATATCTTCTCACATGTTATTTTATTATGAAGCTTGCAATGTGTTTTGACTGTCTGGACCTGTTAGAGAGAAAATTTAAGCCACATAATGATTTAAAAGATTTTAAGCATATACTTTTCTCTCTTCAGAATTCAGATCCTGTCTGTCTCTCTGACTAGCCTTTATTTTATGATATTGAGAAATTTTCCACTGACCTGTTTTTTAAGCTTTTATATATTTTGTTTCTTTTTTTTTCATTCACTTTTTAGTGGCTAGGATGATAACATCTGCTGGGCACTGCATAAATTCAGCAGATGCATAACTGTGATATAGCCTAAGAATAAGAGAGGAAAAGAAGCTGTTTTCACTTCCAAGCTGATCAAGACCATGTTAAATTTTATGAAACCTATTACCTAATATATGAATGATCAAATTTGTGGTTTTTATTTTTTTTAAACAGATTGAGATGCAACGACTAGATCTGGAAATAATAATGCCTGACTTTTAGCTTTCTGACAAAGATGATCACTGCTTTAATTTTGAGTGCATAAAAAGATAACTTTTTGTCTTACATAATTATGACAGTTGTATGGCATTATTCTCCAAATGTAAACACAGTTAAGTTGAGAAAAATTGTCATAAAACTGCAAAGTAGTTCACCATAGTTTCTAAAACACTGATAAATCCTAAGAAATTTTGTTTTCTTCCAACATTTTGAACCTGCAGGAAAAGGCTTCTTGATATTGAAAATTATGGGGAATTGATCATGGGATTTCTTTCTCAAGAAGATTTTTCTGAGAATGAAATTAGCAAAAATAGAGAGTTATGAGATTTTAAAAGTACTAAAGATGAGAGTAAATAATGACAACAGTAATTGTCTTTGATAATTTGCTTTTTACAATCCATTTTAGACAATTCCATCAGTTTTATGAATTCAAAGTAATTGCATTTGTTGAGACTTAAGGGCTACAGTCTGTACTTTCCTGTAGTTCCCACTATGTATTTTCCAAAGTTATAAATATTTATTTTGACAACCCCATTGTTTTTCATCAATGCAGTGACTTTCAAATACTTCTTTTAAAATGAAGATATTATAAAACGGTAAAGTGTTTATGTACTGCAATCTACCATGAGAGAGGTTTTATATATAAAAAGCTTAAAGTAACAGTCCAGAATCAGTAAAAACAAAGAGCCAGCTAATTATAGAGTAACTATGAGCTGTTGATCACATTATGATTAGAATTTATGTGCTTCTGTACTGTTGTACACTAACAATAGACATGACCTTCTTATATTGATTTAAGGATAAAATTGTGTCTTCATTTCATTGTTTAGTGGAAAGCTGTCAATATTAGAGCCCACTAGCCTTGGTCAAGAGTTTTACCATTTATAAAGGTGACATCTATTTAAAGATGTCGCCATCATCTTGAGCTTATGGAAAATATAATTATTTAGAATTATGGTAAATCTTTCACTGATTAAGAAATCAATGGCATTTCTGAATGTTTGGGTGTTCGGGGTCTTTTTCCTTTATTTTTTTCTTTGCTTAAACATTTCTTTTTATCACATTTGCATATAAGCTTTCTGTTCTTAATGAAGTATAAATACACATCATTCAAACTCAGTCTTTGAGAAATGTTAATCTCAAGCACTGTTTTTTCATGTACTACTCAAATTGTATTAACTATGAAGAGAAAATAAAGCTAAGCAGCAGTAGATATTTGGTTTATTAAAATTAAACAAAATAATGTGTATCTATGACTTACTTTTACTATTTAGTTTTCAAGAGACATAAGTCATTCCCAAGTGTGTTTATAAAAGATTTAATTTAAAAATTTAAAGTATAGCAATATACTTTTCCTGTGTCAACAGTATCTTGATGGCTACAAAAGAATAAAAAGTAAATGTTGCATTCCTGTCCAATATGAAATAGAGCCAAAACTGTTTTGCTCCTTGAGTCATTGAGCTAATCAATAGATTTAGACTGCCCAGAGGAGCAGATTCTATTCACTATCTCAGGAAATGGTTTTTTAAAGTTAATTGTTGGGTTAGTAAAACTTCTCCTCCTGTCTCTTGCAAGATAAACTAGGGAGGTATTTGTCTTAGAAAGAAGAGTGACAATACTTAAATATAACTCTACAACTATATTTTTTTCTAATAAAATAAACATTGCATTTAATATTTTCTGTTCAAGATAACTTTCTTTTCTTTGATAAAAGTCTTCCCTTTTATTATAAAGATGCAGACTAAGACTAAACTATGAAACTATAATGTTTCTACTTTTTCTCTGTCACTTTGATGGAATTAATTAGAATTCCTTTATTATTATTCTGTCTCATTTGGACATTTCTCTTTTAAGTGTCTATATATTCAAGGGTTAAAGAATCTGACTCTCACATAAGCAAAATCTTCAAAGGAGCACAATTCCTGGAAACGTGTTTTCTTTCTTTCTTTCTTTCCAGATAACAGTAAATTTGGACATCCTCTCAAAGAAGACTCTGATTTTCTATTTATTAACTTTTCCATCTAGAAAATAAGACTAATGATAAAATTCCTTTAATAGAGCATTTTGTGATCTGATGACAGAAAGTTTTACATCAAAGTTTTTTTTTTGCATACATTTAATTTAAAACGTAGTCATATTTAATATTATTCTGCTCTCACAGTTGACATTAAATTGATTTCTAGATGTCCATAATCTGTCTAGAACTGCCAGGTTCAGAAGTATATCAAGAAAATTTGAAATGTATATTGCCAAATTCTTGTCTGCAGAGAATGAAAGTCAGGAAAACTAAATTGTTTTAAACTATTAAAAACTACTGTTGGAAACTTTAGGGATTTAAAAGAGACAAAATATAGGAAAAAGAAAATATATATTGAAATCCTTGGTTTGACACCTTACAAAAATATGTGCATCCATGTTAGGGAAGGTTGAAATGGTTTTATAGCATTGTAATTTCAGACACAAACCATGGACTAGACAGCAGCCCTAAATCCTAGAATGGAGGAAAATAAGGAGCAGTTATTCAGAAATTTTATCCTGGGAAGTATCAGACAATCAGAGTGGTGTAAGTTGGAGGAAACCATTGGAGGTCATCTTTTCCAATGCACCTGATCCAGCAATTTCAGCTAGAGCAGGCTGCACAGAACCATGTCCATGGGACTTTTGAATAGCTTTAATATTTTGCAAATATTTAATTATTGTTTTCTGCTGTTAGGAACAATGTAGAGAACATTCTGTTTAGAGTTTTGTCATGAGATCCAGTTGAAACTGTTAGATGTGTTAGAACTCACAGAAAAATTGAGATAAGCTTCTCTAAGACTCCATAGCAACATATGATTTCAGTAAAGACAGCACTGTGTGGCTAAATTTTAATTGGAATACTTTCTGTAAGTTAGTTAAAGGAAGATATTTTTTAGAAGTATTTAAAAATATTTTGAAACAAAGTTTTTGTTGGTTTTTAGTTCTCCATGTTATTCCATTGTCCAATTATTTTTCTGAGACAGTATTAATTTTTTAAAAGAATTTATAATTTCAAATAAAATAATAAAATCATATCTTACATGTTGGTTTAGTTTTCAGTGTGCAATTACTTTTCTCTAGAATAGCAAGAGAGGGTTCAACAAAAAAAATTGGTTCAAGACACTTGCACTAGAGCTTAGATAAGCAATAGGAAGTCCAGCAGATTCATTGCAGGAACCCAGCAAATATCTACAGAACTGAAAGTTTTTTCATTTCTACTGCAACCAGACTCTATATCTTGAGATCAATATAGTTCAGTTCCTGACATTCCTGATAAATAACTTTGTCCATGTTAAAGAGTAGCAGAAATTCTTTTACTGTCTCCAGTTCTATGATGAATTGAAAGGGATGAGGGGAAAGAAAAATATATGTTCCTCAGTGTAAATCTGGCAAATTATCAAAAGTTCAGATGGTTGATAATGTTATAGGATTGATGTTTAAATATTTCATAAAAGTAAAATAATACCTTAATATTACTATTAGCCTGATTTAAAGACAATTTAATTCAGCATAATTAACATTGAGTAATCATCTCCCACTCATTTTATGTAAGTTTAACTTCTGAATTTCATATACAAAGCCAAACTCTTAATCTACATTTGTATTTTGGGGCATAACTTGATTTACCATTTCTCCTGTTTTTTCCACAAAACGTGTTAATGACATGTATAAAATTGAATACATATTCAAAAAGCCAAAGAACAGATCTGAAGAATCCCTGCTTGGCTGCGGCATGCAGGGCATATCTATCTCTGTTAGAAAAATGTCATTTCCCATATGAGCTGTGCTAATGTAGTACTTGTCATCCTAAGCTGCTTTTTACTGTGCAGTTGGTCAGCTTATTGCACCTGCAAACTTTCTCTATAGCCATCAAAGACCAGTTTATGTCATAGCACTTTCAGAGCTCTCATCATTCAATCAAGCTAAAAATACTAAAAAAGCAGTTTTTCTTGCAATATTACAGCACCCCTGCTTCTGCCCCAGATGGAGATGAAACTGAAGTGTGATTTCAAAAATGGCACAGAAAATGCGTGACAGACAGAAATGACAAGGCTTTGTCTACAGCTGGTGAGACAATGAAGTGAAATGCCTTCCCATTGTCCCTAAGCAATATATGTAGGGTTAGCTATGCTGTATTACTTGAACATATACATTGAGCTCAATTGGATAATAAGCAGAAAACACTCACATCATTTTTATATGTGTATTAACCTTTCAAAATGCATGCATGTTTGTTTTTTTCCCCTCTGATTCTGACATCTGTGGATCTAGGAGGCCAAATGTAGCAGTATGAAAATCACTCGGTCATCCAGGCTGCAATGGTAGTACTGTGGCAAGAGTTTTGCCTCTTTCAGTGTAGAAGAACATAAAGCTATACCAATAAAGTTCTGGATTTATGACAGTAAACTTCTAATTAGATAACAGGGGAAGAAAATGTAATGAGAGAAGTCAGTGATTGGAATAAGTATCCTGTTGTTAAAGACATTAAAAAATCTGATCTACTTCACACCTGCTCTGTGTTGTGGGTTGAAGGAGAAAACCTGAGGAGCCTCCCAGCCTAAATTATTGTGTGAATCTATGATTCCATGCAAATAGATTGCATGCAGATCTTATCTATTTGTTTGCAGTTATTGACTGCGAAGTTGACACCAATATTGCTTCTACTTAAATGCTTGGTAAAAAACCTGCATATGTTTAAATGGATAAATAATTTCTGATAATAAGATCAGATAAGATATCTAGGAAACATTTCTTGATGTTGCTTTGCCATGTAACTTAGAAAACCATTCTATTTTAGTGAAGAGTTGTCTCCAGTTGTCTCAGTCCTAAAAGACAAAAAAGAGATTTTAATGTGCAAACTGGAAAATGCCACCTTTCTGAAATATGACAATATGGAAATGTTTAAAAATTGCATTATCTCTTTCTCTGAACCATTGCATTTCATGTTACCCTCGGGGAAAAAACCAATGCTTTGTCTAATTTTTCTTAGTGAACTGACATCACAGTCAACTAATTCCCTCCAATATATTTCCATCTTTCAATTTTTAACCTACCATCTGTTCAGTCTTACCTGGAGCTCTCTCAACTTATGAAAGGGATTTTTTTTTTTTTTTTTGTTCTAGGCATTTATTTATCTTTCAAACAGCTTTCACAAAACAAACATTACAAATATTGACCTTAGAATATCATGGGAAAGTATCTAATGTTACAGCAATTCAATTCATAAAGCTGACTTGTGTAGACAATTCCGTATTCAATGTTACTGAATGATGAAATGAAAGGACCAAAAACCTGGATTCTGTGTTTAAGAGGTATTTATCTTCCATGTAAGTACCTTTCTGACTACACAGAGTTGCAGTATAAAGCCAAAGACACAGCTCTCAGAAGTCTGTAGATCATTGCTAGAAGTGGAAAGAGCACTGGTGGTATTGTGGTGATTGCCAACCACCTTCTCAACAGGATGAAAAGGATGAAAAGGATGAAGGCTGGCAGCCAGAGGACTTCTGCTGTTTGCTTGTGCCTCATCTGCACAGGAGATTTCAATCATCCAGAACGTCTACCATGTCAACAAAGTGTAGTACAAGCAAGTTCTGCCTTGAGTATTTCATAATCTAACTCTTAGAAGGGGCAGCCAGCCTAACTGGTTGGCTAGCATTCGCCAGATAAAGCTAACATTAAAAAAAGCTAGCATTATGCTTATCCTCCTTCAATGCAAAATGGAAGATCCAGAATTCCAGGGCTTCAGTCTCAAGAAAAATTGTAGAATATATATTTCTACCTCTCCCAAACATGCTGCTGCTGCAGATGAAAAAAGTATCAGAAAGATATGAATTTACAGAAGTTAGATCAAACTGATTGCCCTCAACATTAAAATCACTGGTTTTGAAGAAAAGTGGAAAACACTCATTATAATGTTCCTTGAAAGGTCCTTTCATAAGGCTTTTTGACAGGTTCTCAATTCTAATTCCTCTTAAGATGAGAAAGCATAGGTTGGATGAATTTATGATTAAACTCTTTAAACAAAATCACCTGAACCCCTGAATTGATAAAATTTTAATCAATGGATTGACAATCAGCTAGTGACTACTGACAAGCACAGTAACACACAGATGGCATCGGTGCCAACATTTTTCCATATCTTTGCAAAACCAAAATACCTACAGAGAAAATTTGCATATTTGAAGAGATTTGTTTTCTACCCCTGTTCACAATAAATATTTATATGCACTAGGAATGAGAATAAAATGTTTGATGCAATTTCCAGCATTTTGGGGTGCTTAAGTCTATGAGATTTTTATCATACTACAATCTTAGTATGACACATTCTAAATTTTGTATATAGTTATGAAACACACAATATCCTCCATAAGCTCTTATTTGCTGTTTTAATGGTCATCTACTTCATGTATTTAATATTGTAAGACACTCAGCACACCAACTGGCAACATAAAATCCAATATAAATTAAAATAATTATGTATTAGAGAATGCTTAAGAGAAAACATTCCCCTGGATTTTGCTGTATTTCTTTATGTGACAATACAGTAATTTGAAGCAGATAACATGGATGACAAAAGATAGCTTAATCTGAATGGAGCTTTGAGTATTCTCACTTCAGAAATGTTGTGTGTGATTTGGTATTCACTTGAAAATATACAACTCTCTAAAGGTGGATAACTTAACCTCTGCCTATATGATTTGTAGAATACTTAGGTTCAATAAGTATCTCAAGAGAAATAGCCTTTCCTGGATAACTTCAGCACAAACCTCTTTCTTCACTTAAAAGTAGTATTTTGTTGCTGATTGCAAACAAAGATGATAAAATTTGCAATAGATGAATGTAGCAAGGAAGGAAGCCTATTCTTAGGCAAAATTATATCCTAACGAATAACCATGGGACAATCCAGATCTTAATGGGAAGAAAGCCTAGACCTCCAGACCCTGAAAATGCTAACTCTGGGAGAACAAGGACCAAGTCTCAAGCTGGAGCGCATCATAGACACACACAGAATTTTCTGCTACCTCTCAAAGAGCTTATGGATCGACACGGCAGACAGTCTCATCAGTGCAGTAACTCCTTTCTGGCTCAAAGACTGAGGCAAGTGAAATAGAGCAAAATGGTCCAATAATTTTTTTTTCTTTAAAAAAAAAAGCAAAGCATTTTATTTTCTTCTTTAAGGGAAAAGAAAGGAGAAAAAGTGCCTACAAATATAATCCCAAGAGAAATAAAACAGTTCTGAATTGTGTTTCTGATCTCTCTTCATATTACTGCTATCCCAGGAATCATACAGTTTGTGTGGCTTCAACTAGAAAAAGCACTATTGTGCTCATCTGGAACGGTTTTATCATTGCATCTGATTCATTTCTACATGGCAGGGAAAAGAGAAGGTGAAATTTGGCTAGAAACAGCTAAGATGGAACTTCTTTTCAGCATTTTGCTCTCTGCCTGGTGTTCTTTCATCTTAGAACTATTTCCAAAGTCTCCAGGAGGAAATGAAAGCCATTTTTATTATATTCCCTTAAAACAAAACCAAACCAAATCAGATTTGTGAACTATATGAGTGAAAAGCCACTAAAAGAAAATTTGCCTTGCAATTTTCTTTCTGTACAGCACAGAACATTGACTATGGCAATACCAAAATTTAAATGGATAATATTCATTGACATACCAGTTTAGTAGCAACTCTGATCCAGACTGTAGTATTGTTTTTGAATACATTATATGGCAAAATTAGTACAATGAAATTAATATCACAGCTTTGTATATAAAGCAGTACCCTGCTTTTGACTGGAATAGAGTTAATTTCTTCTAAGTAGCTGGTCTAGTGCTGTGTTTTGGATTCATTATGAAAATAATGGTGGCAACACACTGACTTTTTAGTCAGATTTCTATCTGACAAGCCTCTTCTGTCTTGGTTTTCCTCCAGGTATTTAGCTTTTCTAGGATACCAGAATAAACCAAGTATCTTTTTTTCCCCAATAAATTTGACCTGTTGTGAATCAATGACAAAGGCCTTAAAGTTCTATTTATTCCTTTCTATGCTAAACCTTTCTCTCCTAGTGGTTTCCAAAGTCTGTGTTCTTAGTTTCTACTTTATTTCCTGTATATTGTGAAAAAGTTGAGACAGCACTTTCAAAAAATCATTTACCTATAGCTTTACTTGGTAAAAATTTTTGTAGCATTTGCCTGGAAAAGGATCTTGAAGTGTCCTGGTACTACTTGTTAAAATTCTCCCAACAATCTCAAGAAAGTTTTGGGTGGATTTTTTCACTCCTGACAGAGCCTGCTGTGTGTGTTTGGATGAGTGAAGTACTGAAAAATTGTACTAAAGAGCAAACCTGAACTTGAATGTTCATAATGGCCTTCCTTGTCTGGAGAATTACCTGGATTGTAAAAATGTCAGGTATTTCAAAAATATATCCCTTCTGAGAAGAGGATCCTTGGTGTCTTCTAGCAATGCATAACTCCATTCAGAGTATTCCAGCTGAATATTTTTCCTTATTATAATAGTTATGAATAAATATGAATTTTATAAAAGTATACTGCCTTCTGCTTTCTACCACCTATTTTGATGAACAATACATACTTTCAAAATGGGTCAATTTGCTTATTGTCCTTAATTTTCATGAATGAATTTGAAAGAGAAAGTTTCCAAAGTGCTTCATTGAGATTTGGATGAGCATTCTGTATTCATCTATTTTACCTAACACTGGAGGATTTCTTTTTCTGCTTTTTAATAAAAAATTTAAATGTATGTGTTTTTTAAATTTTCAACATTGTATTTTCATTACAACATTTGATATAGCCAGATATATTTCAGACCTGTTTTCTGACAGGTATTTCCCATTTTGTAAAAAAATATTATCTTTCAGTTTATTGGTTTAGAGGCTATATGAGTAGTTTGAGCAAATATATTTGCATCATTTGTTTTCTCTATGACAAAGAGTTTATATGAAAAAAGTAAGTTTTGGGGGAAGATAATTTTTTTCACAATTTTTGCTTCCCTCTTTTTGGTTTCAAACGTTTTAAATTGAAAATAGCTGTATCTCACTACAGTGATAGGTATCTTGAGCTGGGTCACATTAACCTTGGATGCAAACAATCTGTACATGTATAACATTTTCCTAAAGACTTTGTGTTATTGCCCCTTCATTGCTCTTAGAACTGTGTGTGTCCTGGCACAGTTTTGTCTGCAACATCCATTCAGATGAAACATCATGACACCTTACCCTTGCCATTTCTGTACTAGATGAAGACGTTTCACAGATGTACAACGTCTGCTTGCATAATCTTCAAAGATATTTTGCTGTGCAAGCTGTTTCTCTGAATTATGTTAGACCAGGATAAGAATAAAGAGATGATTTAGGGTTTAGTCTCCGTGTCTCTTGGTACATGCATCAGGGCTGGGTTTTGCTGTGTTCCAGCGAAGCCACTTGCGCTGTACCCATTCTGCTTACTTCATACCTTAACATATGAAACCTTTGAGGAGCACGGAAGAACTCTGCAAAGTTTTAGTCCTTAAGCTTCCCAGATGAATGAGATACAGAAGTTATAAATTGTTTCAGGTTTGATGGTAAAAATGAAAGTAGTGCCCTGCCATGTCTGCACTGAACTCTGTGGCATTAACAATGAGCTCACAACTTTAGTTTTATCACCGAGTTAATAAAAATGAACATTTTTTCCTAACAGATTTTTAGCAAATGATTGTTTTATTTAGAATTTTTTTACTAGATGTTAAAGTTATTTTCAATTTCAGTAGGAGATCTTAGTTGAAAGAAAATACTTCCTGTTCCATCGGTTTTAATGAATAGTGGAGGAACGACTGTAGTGATTACTAATTCCTCATTATCTGGAGCATGCCTGGTAAAACTCAGACATGAGACAATTTGTTCAGTGTCTTACTCCTCCAATGAAAGCCCTTTATGAACAAATAAAAATTCTAAACTAGCATAACCACTAACACAAAAACCCCAAATGCAAGCCACAAATAGGCAAAATACAAAGGTTTCTTTAGTAATGCTGGCCCAAATTTCCAGTCAATACTTTCTTCCATTACACAGCTTCTTTTGCTTTTTCCTTTTCTTTCAGTATATGTCACATATAGAAATATAAACATAAACTCGTGGAAATATAAACAAGAGGAAAGAGAATGCCTTTGGCCACTTTTATTAGTTGTACAGCTTAAACAGTTGTAGACTGATGCTTTAATTTTCTTCCAGAATCAACAAGGTTGCAATGCCTACTACAAAATCCTCTGCAGTCTGTCTAGAATCAAGAGAGAAAAGGGGAAACTACAAGTGGTTTCACAGCTTCTTAGGTTTCAGGGCCCCAAATACTTATTTTAAAAGTCTTGCAGAATGACATTGGCACTATCTGAGCATTATATAAGGAAATATACAGGAAAAATGTACTAAAATAAATATATCTCTTGACTAGTCTTAGACTCTGTTTTGGGGTCAAGTACTTTTAGTGTTAACCAGCAGTAATTGTCTCTCATAATGGCAAAGGAGATGACAGTCATAAGACTAAATTTGAAGAGAGATAAAAAAAATCTTCTAACTAATCACAAAGGGAAAAGTAATCTTAAAACCCCAGCAGGTTTAACACGGATATGAAAGTCTATTTTAAACACTTGGTATACTTTCATAATTGGATTGGAAAAAAAATTAATATGCTATGAACTTTGTTACAATGTTATGATCTTTCTTCTAAAAAATATGTAAAAGTTTGATAAGACTTTCCTTATACATATATTTTCAGTAACTTATTCAGTTAACTTATTTCTCTGTATCTTTCCATGACTCTGTCTAAGGCAGAGAGGAGGACATTATCTTTCAACAGCTTCTGCCTGAATAGTTTGTAGACATTAAAGACTGACTCATATATATAGAATGAATTAGTTTGAGACAGCTGAAACAGTTTCCATTCCTGCAGTCTGCCTTCCTATCTCCTGCCAAGCATATTAATGTAAAGTGTATTAAAGTTAGTGGTGGTTTATGTTAGCATAACAGTCTGTAAACTACGATGGTTCATCAGCAGCCATGCCTTTCACAGCCTGCTCAGACAGCCCTGCTGTGGGAGTGTAAATTTATGGCAGAGCAGAGGGATGGAGAAATGAGGATGGTAACCACTGTAGCTAGACAAATTTAATCCAATGCTATAAATGACTCAGCATCTGCAGCAAGAACAGAACTCCTCCTAAACTTCATTGTAACTGGCATGTTCAGTTCAGCAAACACGATAACCGGTTCAGTTTTTCTCCTGGACATAACAGGAATAGTTGAATTCAGTGTTATTGGAGTGCATGCTTTAGTTCATGTTCTTGAACCTTACTTAGCTCTGTGTACTAACATTCTCATGCAGTTTTTTTCTTTATTATTATTTTTTTTTCTTTTTTATCAACACTTGAATTTAGTTTCATCTCCCTTCCAGAGATAAAACTTTTGGAAAGCAAAACTTCATAGACTGTTAATATAAACTTGTGGCAAAATTAAAGACTGACAAACCAGTAACTAGCAACATAATAAAAACAAGTCGGTTTTCAGAGCGCTTAGGAAAAAACAGAAATACTTAGGAGCTATATTAAGGAGTGTTCCTTCCTGGGAAAAAAGTTGAAATACTGCTTTCAGTGTAACTACAAGAATATAGAATTTGCTTAATCTGTTTTCTCAGAAAAACTTTGAAGAAGTAAAAAACAAAACGCAATTGGATGTTCATATGCATATACAAAAATGGTTAAACAGTATAATTTTTGGAACTCTTGTAGATAATGAATTGTGCATGAAATGTGCTTGCCAAAACTAACATATCAGTATTTTTGAGTGATAAAGCAGCACAGGCATCTGTAAACATTAACATATTTTAAGAAAATTCAAAATAAAACAATATGAACTTCTTTTTCTTGTCAAATCTAGAGTAAAACAACCATGACGAACCCCAAATCTATGACCTAATGGTGACACACAAATCTCTGAAATATTAGCAAATATAGGCACATAAGTAAACTGTATACTGTTTCTGTTGCCCCACTGTAAGAACTTTTGAATGTAAGAATGTATATTCATATGGAATGGCAAGTTATTACTATTATTATTATTTGTAGTAGTAGTAGTATTGGAAGAAATTCTAGACTTAATAAGTAATGATGGTAGATTTACTGTCTTTTTGATAGATTTGACAAACTTCTTGAGTTCTGCCTCCAACTACAAGGAAAATATGAGGTTTTTTTCTTCCTTGAAAATAAAAAAACCTAGCTGCTTTACTATTATAATTTTATTTCACTTATTCAAACAGCTATGTGCTTAACACAAGTAACTTTAAAACATCTGATTTATCTTATTTAAGAGATGAAAATAAATCTAATATTTGCTACCTAGCATCAAAATCAACATTTTTATGTATCTGTCCCATTCCATGGAAAACAAAAGCTCTAGAGGCCTACTAAATGTAAATAAGATATTATTTGACCATCATTATGCAAAGAGAGAAGATATTTTCTTAAATTTCCTGACAGGATTATCATGACTATACGGATTGTTACTTTGTTTAATGACTTTATTTCAAAGCTATAGGTAAAAAATATTTAAGGCTCACTGTTCTGCACAGCACAGTCTGGGGTCTTCAAGATCTTCTTCAAGATATAGACTAGTGATGGCATGCTTACTCCCTGATAGTTAAGATTAGATTCACTCTGAATACTTCCTTTCAAACTTTCATGGCAATATGGAAGCACCATATGGGTTTTATAGAGGAAAAACTAACCATACATCCTGCTGAAAAGATTCACCAGGTCTGCTGAAGGAATTTCCTGACTCAGCCAGCCAGTCTGCAATGGCACATCTCCACCCACATAAAACAGTTTTCCCTCAGATCTGCCAGGTGACTTGTATGGGTATCCTTTGACTTACCACAGTCTAAAACTGCACAGTCTAGTGAGCAGGGTTTTGCTAACACTACTCATTTTGACAGAAAAGTAAAATTGAGCTTTTGCTAAACAGTTTACTATGTAGATTGGAGGTGATGAAAACCTCCCAGGTGACACTGACTAGCACTGAGAAAACTTTCACTGACACAACTGCAGTGGAAAGAGGGTGTCTGATCAAGCCTTGAGTTTAAGTAAAAAATGCCAAACCAAACCAAACCAAACCAAACCAAACCAAACCAAACCAAACCAAACCAAACCAAACCAAACCAAACCAAACCAAACCACTTTTGCCTTATTCTTTACAGAATGAAGAAATCTTCACTCAGTATTAGATAAAGATACTACGCAATAAGAAGTTCGCAAGCATAAATTGGGAGTTTAGGATTTCACTTCAGTAACAGCAGATCCATAAGGTTTTAAAGCCAGAAGATACCACAATGTCATCCGGTCTGCTGTACTACAGAATATATATCTTAACTTAACAGTCATTAATTGAGGGAAACAATTCTGCAAAGTTCATATAACATTTGGAAAGCTGGCTCGCTCACTGTTGAAAATAATCACTTAGTTTTATGAGGTGCCTGGGAAACAGGCAAGTGAAAAACTTCTTATTTAAATTATTTTTTCTTTTCAATAAGGATTAACTATAACAAGGGTAAATATATTCTGAATTTTCACATTTCTTCAAAAGTCTGTTTTTGCAGAAAGTCCAGAAAATGTGCAAACATTTGTACTGTTCATATAAAAAAAAGTTTTCAACTACTCTAGTGACATTTCATCATCAAACCAGAGATGCTATTGCTGAATATTAACCTGCTTAATTGTGTACATTTTAGCTCTTATACCACATAGGATACTGTATGTGAAGCATCCTGCTCTTCAAAGACCTCCATAATACTGTGAACAATAAGGAAGGTTAATGACTCCAGAATTTCCTGGCAAATTCAAATTGAAACTGACCTTTAATGCAGTGTTGATGCAGATTTTGCTGTGTGAAAGATGGTATTGTGGGAATTGGGTCTGAGTGGAAGAATTGACATTATTTAGTCTTGTAGGAAATGACAGGAAAGTGTTTGAGATGATGGAAAAACTAGGTAGAGTGTAATTTTTTGTGCAGAAGACATCACCTGCAGTATGACAGACTCTCCTTGTGTTGAAAACTGGGTCCCTATTTCTCATTGTGGACTGAATATCTGGGTTTGAACAACTACCTTACTAGTTTTTCCACTTGTTTACAGCATGACTCATCAAAGCAGCTCAGAAAATAAGTAGCCGGTCACCAATTTCAAGCTTTTGATAAAGACTGATTTTTAAAATTTTTTTTCTTGGCTTTGGATGTAAACCTGACTTTAGCAAAACAAATTTAACAAGTGGAAAAGTGGAGTAGACTAGCCACTGTTTTCAGTTCCTGAAATCAGTGTAGAGGCCTAGACGTATGCAAGCTGTTCTGCCTGAAGCATATGGCCTGGTGTGCCGCTTTTACAGATCCAGCATATTTTGCATTTTTTACAACATGACATATGGGTTGTGTTTCAATTTTATTTTAAAGCCTTGTAGTTCTAAGGAAATCTCTGCCTCTTCTGTCACCCACAACTGGGGAATGGGAAATGGGGTGAGCCAGACGAATTGGAAATTCCTAGACTCCTGGAAAAACAAGATTATTGCGCCACCAAACAATGAACAGACACTGCCCTGCAAGTAACTGAATGTAACTGAGGGCTGAATGTTGCCTTCACACAGGGTCTGTCACTGCAGGTACCATGAGTGGTGCCCAATAGCTCAATTGAAATGGTCTCCAGGTGCTTCAAAAGCAGAATTTTGTACCATGAACACAAATAATCTGAGTCTGAAATCATAAATATTGCCAGATACTGTTGTGACATCAGATATCTAAGCCAGTGTCTCTTCCCATGCTGTTTCACGATGATCCCATGATATGACTGATCTTTATGGCCCATAGACTATGAATCTGAACAAAAAGGGAATAAAATTAACTTATTAATAATGAAAACACATATGAAAATACATATAATGGATCACGTTTGGCATTGCCACAATTTTATATGAAATGTTAGTGAAATCTAGCTTTGCTGTGGCCCATGCAGGGCCTATGGAGTGTCTCTAAGCTGCTTAGTTTAACCAAATAACTTCTACTCCTCTAAAACCAGGATTCAACAAAATAAAACCAAATTGATGTTATCATAGTCAAGTAAAACATCGCAAAGGAATGTGTGCAGCTTTGAAGCAAAGGCAAATACTGAATATGGTTCACACAGAACTTTGGAGACAGAAACCCTTTTTGAAATTGAGCATAATTCTAGTTTTGGTATGAAAGTGTCATTTAGTCTATTTAAAATTAGTCATATAGAATTCACCTTTCAGGTTCAGAAGGCTCAACAAAGTTGGTAGAACATTTCTGCTTCTGCCTGAAAAACCCAATTTGCAATACGGTAAAGAGATTCACATTTAAAAACATGATGATTCAATTGTTTGAAACATTTTTCAGCCTCATTGAAGGTCAGTAGTACTTATTTCAAGGTCTAAGTGATGGCCATTTTATACCTTTATCGTAATTTTTTTCCCTGTACCTCAAAATTAACCTATGTGGTCAAGAATCAGAATTTCAATAGCAGTCTGGATTCATTTCCATGTTGCACTGCTTGCAAATATAACCCTGTATATTCTTATGGTGTGAGAACTGCACAGTGATATTGAGAGGTTTTATCATACTGAGCATGTATGAGACAGCATTCCTCAGTAAGAAGGAAATGTGTGAGTACTTTCATTAATATATTGTTATATAATGAACCTGCATTCTGCTTATATTACTAATAAAAATGGGGTTGAAAGAAAGAAAAAGCAGACAGAAGTATAGGGTTTTTATATGTCACATTTTTTCCATGATCTACATCCTTATTTCCTACTTATGTTCCTTCTGATCAGTTACACAATGGAAAACAGCTGAGAAATTAATTGCCAAAAGCTTATATGTCATGATATTACACACAGAAGTGTGGTTTTCACTTTTTAAAATGAGCCTACTTCAGTGAGTATGAGAGTATAGTTGAGCCATTTTCACAGGAGTAGATTGGCCAAAGGAAGACTACTTCACACAAAGCAGGAGCCATTCTTAAGAAGTACATCTGCTGCTACAATATCTAAAGTTAAATAATATTTACTGCCTGTCTACTGGTCTGTATGGGTAAATATATCAATCAGAATCACTTAAAATAACAAATCCCTTTAGGGGTTTGACTGGATTTTCGAATCTTCTAGAACTGAAGGATTATGTGGAACAGGGGCAGGGAGAGGCAACCCTTCCCTCTCAGTGCACTTGTTCAGTCTACACCATCTGCATGCCATGTCTCTGTTCTCATCAGCCACTTTGTGGACTCACGATGCAAGGACATTTTCCCTGATGTCATAAAGGCATGTATTGGCAGAAGGGATTGAGTTCAGTATTATAGTTTTGCATTATAGTAACTTGGAGTTTAAAAGACCTCTGAGGAATCCTCAGAGAATGCAGCACTGAACAGAATTAATTCAGTTATTTATTCATACATCAACTTTCAGACTGAAACCTAACACCTATTCTGCTTCGGCACATCACCCTGAGAAAGTTTAAAAGAAATACATTAAAAAGTTAAAAATAAGATTGTAGCCCTTATGAAAAAACAAACTATTGAATCTTCTGTCCCTTTTGAGCTTTATCACTCATTTGAAAGGCTACTCTTCTGGTAACAAAAATCCATAAATCAAATGTTTTATTTCAGAACTGTTTTGATGCTTCTTATCGACAATAATGAAATTGTGAAAATGTCACTCTTTACAGATTTGATGAAAACTAGAGAAGTGTTAGTGTGTTGTATTCTGTGTGTGAGAGGCATCTAGATGTTGGAGAGACTTTCTGAAAGCTGGCAAGCATACCAAAGCCAGCTCACCCCTGCTCACTTTTCCTAAGTGTCTGTGAAAGGCCATTTCCAAAGTTAAGCTCTGGGAGAGATTTATCCCAGATTTTACATAAAGATTCTTATGTGTTAAATGTATCAAAGCATGAAAAATTCTCACTGTTTTCATTGTATATTAAATTCTTAGTAGTTTGTAACTCAGAAGTGTGTTCAGGAAGCATTTCTACCAGCATTCTAGATAACACAAAGGCAAACAAATTAGGAGTTTTGAAGAGGAAGACTGGACTCCTGTAAAATATCTGAAGAAAGTAGGACAAAAAAAAGAAGACAGCATATTCGTGGAAGCACAAGTTCTAAACCATTCTCCTTTAAAATTATATTTATCCTTCCTACACGGTTAAAATGTCTACAGATCTGAATTCTCATACTATAATAGCTCAGCTAAGCATTTCACGTGTTTCTGTTTGAAACTGTCAGCTGATTCCTGTCTCTTCTGAACCTTAACATTCTTTTTGGTTTTTTTCCCAAACACTTATGTTTCTGCTGTTGTAGCTCAGCAGCTCAAATAAGGAAGAGGAGTTAGAACAATGAAATAAAGTTAGAAACCTAACTTTCAGAGAAAAAATTGCAAGAATTGTAGGAAAATGGCACTTCTAGGTAGGACAGTAACTCTCAAAATAATCAAATTTATCTGAAGCAGGCCAGAACGTAAAAACCAAAGATTTGGTAGATATTTTTTAAAAAACAGATTTTAGTTATTCAAATATATGCTACTAAAATTTATTCTGACATTTTTAAAACCTTGCAATTTTTAATTTTTATATAACACTCAAGATTTTCTTCAACAGAATGCAACTAGCTAAAAGTAGGGGGGGAAAAGAAAAATTTCATTTTTCAAGTCAAATGAACATTAAGTTGAAGCAAAATTTTTAATTTTATCTTATTTTGTTAAATCACTTATATCCATACCCCCAAACTTCTGTTTAAGTTTCACCTCAAAAGATTTTAATTTTTCCAGTTTTTACTCCAACCACCATTTTAAAGAATGTAATTGGAAGATGTGATTCCCCAGTTTGTCACCTTCTGCATATCTCTCTGGGAAAATAATTTTGCTTACACCAGATAACATCAATACTCTGGTATTTGAAAGCAAAGGCAACACTACATGCTTATTACACAGTGTTGCTAAGTTTTGAAAAAGGTTTGCAAATAAGTCTGTGTTTTCTCAGGATTTTTGATTGAAAAGTCAGAAAAAATTATTCAGTGCATCAAATACTTTCTCTGGAGGATGTATTCACTCACCAGCTTAAGATAAAGCACTGGTAAGTACTACGTCACCTACAAAAGCAACCAATTTGTGTTTGAGTTCTGAGTTCAACCTCTGCCAGGTTTAACCTCAATGGTTTTGTTGACTTTTAATAGTAAAGTATTCATGGCATAGGAAAAGATTGATAATAGTCTGTATCTTTCAAGTCAGAAGGCAGAAAGACAAAAATGAATTGTGAGACAGGTGTTTCCTGTTACAGTAGGGCTGACATTGTAATTGTTATGAATGTGAATAATTTCACATCAATAAATAATCAGTGAAAATGGATAATAGCTATGTTTTGTTGGAACCATCTGGTGCAGCCAAAAAATAAAGAAAAAACTGAAGAGGACAAGAAAGCATCAGTTTTGTTTCTTAGAATTTTTATATGCTATTTTAAATTGAATTTAAACCTGATGGATTTGCAGTTAGAAGAGGCACGTGGGTTAATGTTCATGAGTTGTATGCCTTGATGACTCTTCCTGTTTTTGTTGGCCTCCAAAATTCAGGAACAGCTTTCCTCAGTTGCTGAGATCCACATCTTGTATAACATGAGCACTATCTCTTGCTTACATTGCAGAAGCTGAAGTCAAGAACAATGTTAAAATTTCTAACTGTAGGAAAAGGTAGCTCACAGGTAAATATACTACCATTCACATGTAAGAAAGATCTAAATAAAGTCCTTTGTATAGAAAACATGAAAAAAATCTATATATTTACACTTTGAAAACTATTAAAGAGCAAACAAAATAATAATACCGAAAAAGTAATTGCATCTTCTATACAAACCATTCACATCTAATTTTGTCCCCTGACTTATCGGAAGGATGTTCTGACTTAGGAAGGGTGTTCTATTTATTGTAAGAAAATATTGAAACTGTATGAAACTAAGCCTTATTTAAGACTAGACTGTACCTTTTCTGCTAGGTCATAGCGATACCTAGCAGAGGAACAACAGAGTGCTCAGTAGTCTACTGCTGGCGCCATCTGGTCTTGACTCCAGGCCCTTCTTTCTCCTGTCCCAGTTAAAAATTTCGTTTTGAACAAAGTAGAACAGCATCAACAAGAAAAACTACAAGCAGTTTGCAGGGATACTCTTGGCATAGTTATTAGGTGTCTTGATTAGTTGGCCTGAATCAGTCAGAATATAAATTAAAGCCTTAATTGAGTACACATCAAAGGTTGCTTACTGTCTTAACCATTGATTCCACCCTTCACCCAACAAGATTCTAAACCTAAACAATCCCACTATTTCTCTCCTCAGACAAGTGCAGGAGCAAAACATCTGTCTTAGTCTTTCCATCCTGGTTCTTTGGCAATGTCTTGCCTCAGTGCTATCCACGGTTGGCAGTTTGGGCACTGAGTGTATAGGACAGCTGTTTTCAATTCCTATCTTGGCACAATTAGACTGAATCTATACTCATAAATTAAACATTCCCAGGACCATTCTCATCACTGAGGCCAGCTGGAACAGAGCACCTCACATCCACACTACTGCAGTCTTTCCCCCTCCAACAAGAGTGACATCATCCAAACTGCCTAACAGGACTAGTTCGTGGTCCATTGAAACTCCCAGCTGTGTATGGTAATTGTCTGGGACAGTCATAGTTGACCCAGAGCCAGAACTGCACCAGAGACTTTTAAACAGATGATTATGTTTCAAAGGTCCAGCATGTTCCCTTCGTGATGTTAGCATACATGCAGTAATGTTAGTCATTGCCAGAAATAAATAGGAATTGCAAAGAAAATCTTTCTTAGTCCTGTATGTTCAGCTTTACAATAGTCGAGTAGGAATTTGACTATAAACATGGTGTTTCCCAAATCCACTCTTTATCAAGTTATTCAAGAGAGAAAGTTCTATTGAAAGAAGTCTGGCAAAGTGGCAAAAAATTGAAAACAAGGTCCTAAGTGTGTTTTTTAAAATTGATATGCCATTAATAGGTATCCTACAGTTGTAAGTTTGCACGTAAAAAAGCTTTCCTGAAAGGCTCCATTTTCAAGCAAATTTTACTCTTCCATTTTTGCACCTGCATCTTATATTATGAGTGCATATCTGGATATTTGTGACTGTGATCAGCTAATTGTTTGTGAAAATTATGTAGTAGAGACTTATAAGTACTAAATTTTAGTATATTTCATTCCCCTCAAGATTGAGAGTTTCTCTGATTCATTAGTTTCAGCTAGCTGTGCAATTTCACAGCTTGTGCACAAAAATGGAAAATATTAATTAGCAATTTTCTCATTGTTTGTTTAAGAAAAAGCATTACAAACTAGTTGAAATAGGCTCCCATGATTCCCTGTATTTACTCCAATATGTAGAGGAAAATTGCTGGTAGTGTTATAAAGTATTGAAAAGATTAAATATAGATATCTAGCCTTGGGGAGTGTAAATTAGCATGTTTTTAATTGATTGCACTATTCGGGGAAACATTCCTCAAAGAAAATTAATTTTAGAGCAGCATATTTTGACAAGCACGTGTGCCAACTTAAAAATCTGTGATCAACTTTAAATAGGTTTTAAAGACAACAAAGAACTGTTTCTAATACTATAAAGAATCAACCCTGTCTTTTAAGCATGTTTTCTCTGGGATTGATTCACACAGTATATAGAAGTCACCATAACCTTTCAACCTTTTTTAATAGAATTCTGAGGGGTATATTTTAATCTCAGTTACACTGGTGTGAATAGAATAATTCTTTTGAAGATAGCAGAGTTACCCCTAATATGTGCCAGTGTAATTGAGAACAGAATTGAACATACAAAGCCCTGGTCTGAAAGAAAATGCCAATTGGCTTAAAACTGGGAACACTAAGGGACTGCTTGCTAGGCAGGGTAATCAATGGTACCCCAAACATGGAGTGGAATTTTCAAATGTTCATTAATACTGTGTTGCATTTTCATTGTCTCTCTCTTTTGTATTTCAGTAATCTCTTCTTTAATTGACACAAGTGGATTTTCAACCATTTTTGTATGCTTATGTCAATCTTGCATATGGCACACAGAGATGGGATGATATGAATGAGCAAACTGATGCTTGGTGAAGCTGCTAACGCAATTTGCTCTTATTTAATTAAAAAAAACCCCTTAAGAATTCCCTAGAATTTATTCAATAACACATACAGACTGCTGTTGTGTTTTATTTCTTAAGGAGGAAGGACTTATAAATAGGTGTAGTATGCATCTACTAGACCTTCAGGAACTTTCCTGTAGTCTGGATTTAGATAAGTATGCTCCTGAAAATGTTTTTTTTTGCTTGCCATTTCATGCTGAGAAACCTCTCTTCCATCCACTTTATTGGCTTGTATGAATCTGAGCTGACCTTCTCTTGCCTTGCATGTGGGAGAAGGGAGATACTGTCTCACACTGCTTGTCTTAATACTTGGCAAAGTAAGGAATTCTACTTGCAGTTAACAAAATCTAAAGGATTAGTCAGTTACATCCTGAAAAATGGAAGTATAAATTAACCTATCCTTCTGCATTAGTCCTTGAAAACTAAGAGATATGAGCATGAATTGCCACAAGAACTGAAGAATCTCTCATAGTGCAAGGTAGTCTTCATCTAATTTAAATGGAATCTCATTTTATCTAGCAGTATGATATGAATGTTCGCTCAGACTATGTGAAGTGATTCAGATTTCTTCAATATGCTGAATGTGCTAAATCTTGCTCAGTATGATTCCTAACCGTGAAACTACTGTGTTTTCTGTTCTTCAGGCTGAAATAAATGGAATTACACCATAGATGATATTAAGTTCATTATGTCTATATTGTAGAATAGCTGTATGAAGGATTAATCAACAAATAAAATGTTCTTTATGTGCATGATATCATAAAACTCCATTTCCAATTTCCCTATAGAATAAACAACGAACAGCTACAAGTTGATATAAAAATGTGTATCAAGAGCATAGGGCGGAATAAATGGTATATAACAATTTGTAGTACTAAAATTCAACTCCTTCGTCAACTCCTTTCCTTCCTATTTTTAAACATTGCCAATAAATAAAGGCATTTTATCAATTTGCTCAAAGAGTAAGTATGATGTATTTGCTAAGAACTGGCAATGTGCCTGATATCAAGACACGAAAGATATCTTGTTCCTCATGAATACTCAATATTCTCTTGACGCTGTCTCACACAGCAACCTTGTCTCTAAATTGGAGAGACATGGACAACTACGATACAAGTGACCCGCACACTTGAGATATAAGTTGTTTGGGCTGTTAAATATGTTACAAAAATAGTCCCAGATTCTAGCAGCACCAAATAAGAAATCTGCTGCCTTGGGCAGTTTAACACCTGAACATTTGTTTATTTTGCCTTTGTAGATATAAATTTGAGTAATTTTTTCAGTAGTGATTTGGTCTGTTTTGGACTTTTATTAAGTACGTTACTAAGACTTGCACATGTACATAAGTGGTATACTTCATAATAAGCAGATGTGACTTTCATCTGCTGGATGGTTACATGTCATTTCCAAATTAAAATCCACATTTATGGAGTGGTTTGTGAACAACAGTGCATATTATGTTCCATTATGCTTCATGGGTCCTTGAAAAAAGGATATGGTTGCATACTTTCTGGATTCAAAATTAAAGTAAATCTAAAAGGTTTTAATAAGCACAAATTGAGTAAAGGAGTGTAAAAATACATACATCTAATTCAAGGTCACACAACTGGCTACTGATAGACCTGTGAGCAGTATTCCTGCAGGTTGACCAGAAATCAGCTTAACTGCTCTTTTAATCTAAGTAAAAACACAGCATTTCTTCTTCCAACCAAGCCATTCTATGATTCTATGATTCTTGAAATTTCTGCAGAAAGCAAATCAAAGGGTTTGCGAACACAGTTGAAGTGAAAAAAAAAAAAAATTAATAAATTTTCTAAATGTTTACAATTAATTGCTCTCTACTCATCTTGATGTAGTCAATAGTCTAGTCAACTATTTAGTTTTACATGCCTCTTTTTTTTTTTTATTCAGAGGGATCAAAGACAATTTAGTAAGGTAAGTACATATTAAAACATATCTTGACCTTGCTCCTGAAAGCTGCATTTAATGAAAAGTACCAAGTCTTTTCTGATTAATATATCCTCATAATAAATACTATGTAAATTACATTTTGAGTTAAAAAAGAACCATTTCTGTCCTCATTTGAAATTCAGAAAACACACAGATTATGCTTTCAGGTGGCAAAAGCTCCAGGGTTTCCTGGCTGTCTTTTGTGTTACACAGTCTTGTAGAGCGCTAAGGGCTGACAGATGCTTATCAAACATTCATGTAAACACTGCTATCAAAGCTGTGTTTGCTGGTACTGGCTCCACACAAGAGGGTCAGCATGAAACATAATTAAAGGAAGGACAAAGCTAGAAATGTCATGGCACCAGCCTTTGCTGTATTAGAGGACTCACATAGTGTTCTCTCTAGCAAAGAACAATAGTACTAGAAAAAAAGCAAAATATACAGAAATCAAGGATTAAAAATGGAATCTTTAAAAGTGTTCACATATTTTAGAGCACATATGTTCAAAATACAATTTCTTCCAAGGTAGTTATACATATTTTTTTCAAAACATTGTCAAAAGTGTTTAGACAAACCCCCCCAACCTTTGCACTCCAATGCCTGACTTTAGACATTTGCCTCATACTTAATATTCTTACATTAATTATTATTGACAGTAATTCCAAAGTAATTTTTTCATCTGCATGCCAGAAAATAGAAGATAAAGAATAATGAAAGGGATAATTCTTTTGGCACTGAATTCACATTTAGAGCTTATTGAGATACTTACTGTTAGAACCACAAAAGGACTCATGCACTGCAGAGGTAAGCACTGTCGTATTCACTATTAGCACAAACTGTAGTGCCACTCAAGGAACAAAATCTTTTGCCAATTAGGGTCAAGCAAAAGCAACTAACCTCTATTCTTAGATGCTAACAGGCTGAGCAGTCTGCTGGTAAGCCAGACATTTGAGCTTATCTAGGACAAGCCTTTGTCTTGCTACCAACAAAGTACAGGATCTTAAATGTCTTTCTGTGTTGAAAGCTTATCAACTGCAGACTTTTCAAATGAAACAAGAAGAAATATGGCATAAAAATGGTTCTGTGCATAGGAACATCATACAAAATGTTCTCGTGGTCCTATAAGTACTAACATCTTCTATTTTATAAATAAATTCTTCACCCTTCAGGTTTCAGCATAACTTTGTAGTTAAAGTAATTCTGAAGTTAATGGAATCATTGTTAATAATTGGAATAACTAGGATGTGAATGTGAGCAAACCACCAGAGTTCCTTTGACGTAAAATGTATTTTTGAAATAGATACCTGAAGTCCTTCTTTATGTAACTCTTGGATAAAGTTGTTTTTATCAATTTTTAAGAGTAGGTAGAGCACAGAATTAGGATTTGGATGAAAATGTAGTAGAAAAAATAACACTGACTGTATTTTGATTTTATCCTTTTGATTTCTTCCTTACAAACCTCTAATATGTTTTTGTTTTGTACAGTAATTCTGTTTGTTTTGATGTTTTAAGTCTTGCATGATTATATTTTACATGTAAAATTTTATGAAGGCACACCAATGCCACTTATGTTACTCAAACTGATAAGTGACTTCTGGAGCTATAGTTCTGTCTATACTTACGTAAATGCAAAACAACTTGTAATTTTCAACTTATTATTCAAAAAGAGGAAAGAGTGTATCCCATTGTGATCAGAAGCAAATAAATTGAAGATTAATGTCTCCTAAAGACTGAAAAATGATACATATATGAATACCTATTCCACTTTGATGCAACATCAACATGAAAAATTCTTGCTGTGGCAGAAAATATGTAGTGAAAAATCCATGAAGAACAGATCTTAAGACAAATCACCTGCTTCAAAAATATGGACCCCCAACACTCTGAGCATCTGAGATTTTAGTTTGTTTTTTGTTTTCTTTTATTTCTCATTAATGTTTCTTTTTAATTTTTTTTAATATGGTAGTGAAAATTCAGCAGTTGTGTTTTGAGTTGTGTTGCCTGCATGTGTAAACAGTAGTTATTGTGCTAGTACCACCACATGAAGAGGACTTCAAAGATGCACAAGCTTGCAGTTAGACTTTTTACTTCTACTCCATAATAGCACTGAAACAACTTCTCCCAAATGGTGGAAACGTTGTGAGCCACAGAAGAGTGGCTCTCAGCAGCAGCAATAGGGAATACAACTATAGCTCTGTATCTTTTCAAGTACTGCAGTGCATCATATCGGACACATCCACTTTCATGTTGTTGCCTGGCTTCTGTAGCGACACAAATCCAACTTTACAAGCACCACAAGAGTCTTCTTAATCCTTCTCAGTCTGAAAGATTGAAGCCAAGAGTAGAAAACCAGCCATGCAAATAATGCTTTAGATGATGTCCAAATACAATACGTCATCTAACTCGCTAACACGTGAGCCTAGTTACTGTAATCATGGTGCTCTTAAGGAGGGGAAGGACATCAGTGTGGACCTCACTTCTGGGCTGGTGGCTGAATTAAAAAATCTTTTAAATTTTCCATTTATACAGCACAACATAGTCCAATTAATATAGAAATGTATTAGTTATTTTAACTTAGTGACATTTAGTTGAAATTACTGCATTCAGTGCCTCTGCAAACATCTAGTGATAAAAAGTCAACTTTCAAATTGAAATATCTTCTAAAATTATATTCTTTTATGTGTAGAAACATGTCTAAATGGAAATATGAATATTTTCTTGTTGAAAGAGTACATTTGAAACAACACATAATATAAGTAATTGTACGTACTATAAAAGTTGTGAAAGAAAATAGGTAAAGTAGGAATGTATTATTGAGTACCACTGTGCCAAGATTTATATTTTCTGAAGGTAGGATAAATGTGTCTGCACTGAAGGATGAAGGGTATAACACTATTTCAATACTAGAAAAACCCAAAAAAAAAAAAAAAAAAAAAAAAAAAAAACAAANCCCAAACATTTTTGACTGTGTAAAATTGAATCAGACACAAAGGAGATCATTATAGCCTCAATATCTGTCAGCAGTCCTCTCCTGTGGATGCTACATTCATGGGATGGCTATGCATAATTTATACATAAGCTACCACATATGACTCAAACTAAAAATCACTACTGAATGATGAGTACATGCAGGAAAGAAGCAAAAAGAGAATTTTAAATATCAAACCCAATAACAATACGTCTTTTTCCTCCTCCTTCTCATCTTCCTTGTTTTCCTGCTCTTCATAATAGGGATTTAATAACTGTGAAATAACAGTATCAATTAAAATTAGTTATTGTGCAACTGTGTTTATGTACAATTCATTTTTTTAATATTGAAAAGCACTTTTTATATTCTGAGGATTACAGACATAAGTTTCTTGGGAATTGCTAAATTATTATAGGTAGATATGTAAATATTCATTAAATCTTATAAAAATAAATCAAATTAAGTGATAATCTACATGATTCTTGGATTGCCATAATACCATAGATGTGCACACAATGGACAATGCCTCTCCTGTAGAAATTTCCCACTGATCTTAGATACTTTCTAAGTTCTTCAGAACAGATTCTGGGGTGTTATTGAAACTTACAACTATTAAGAAACTATTATGAGAGCCTAGAGAAGAAAGATGGAAAAAAATATGAAGAAACATGAAATAATGGGAAATGTTTAGTCTTAAGAAAAGGTTAAGGAGGGTTATGATGATATATGTTCTTACGTTTAGGAGCTGAGAGGAGCCAATGGATTGCTCCTACTAAAAAAGTCTGACTCCAAGTCATCACATTTTCTGAATACCTTGCAACAGAACATGTTATGAATATTCAAATAATTGTCAAGGATAGGTGGACATTAGCTTCTGAAAAAAGAAAAAGTTTCTTCACTGTCTTCTCTTTTGCTTTCTCTCATCAGATGAAATAAACATTTCAACTGTAGTCAACATGTAAACATACCAATAGGTGGTACTGCTTGGACTGAAAAACACAGAGAGAAAATATGGGTAAATAATATGCAATTCTAGGTGTCTAAAACCAACCTACCTCATAGTATTATACGTTTCAGTAGTGATTTTATTCCTAGTTTAGGTCCTCTTCAGAAAATGAGACAAGCAGTAGAATAATGTTCCTAATTATTAAAGCCTAAGTGTTTCCTCTTTTCTGACTAGGTCTTTTGCCAAGTTGAAATCAACTGAATTCTCACTTTAGTCCCATTATTTATGATGCATCAAGCTCTGTTCAAGATCCTAGTGAGGGAAAGTTATTAAAAAGTCAATCCATTCTCCTTGATTTTGTCCTGACCCTTTCTGCTGATATTGCAAGAAAGAGTTTTCAAATACAGACAATTTTAGAGAACGATTCTGTTTAGAGTTGCAACCCGAAGCTGCCTGCTCAGTTGCCACAGTTGACTGCAGTGCGAATAGACAGTAGGCCCTGTCCCTTTTGCAAGCTTATGAGGACCTGATTTGCTAACCTAGATGAAACAAGCTAATTACTCAAGGACTGAGTTTGCCCTCCTATCAGGTTCTAAGCAGAATGAGAACAATATAACAAACATTTTGGTCGTTCTTTCGGCTATTTATGCATGGTCTTTTTCATATTGAAAGCAAAGATGTCATTGCAGACATCACTCATAACAGAGTCCATTGGTGTTTCAGCAGATATTGATGAGATTTATGCACAGAAGTGGCAAAGCATTTCGATGTCATTGTATATGAATTATTTACAGAGAAGTCTAAATACGACTAATATAGATGACAAGATACAAGAAGACATATTGCTGTATGAGTGCTCACAAATCATTATACGTTAAAGAGCACCTTTGATAATTGGTTGTGCAAAATGACAGTCTCATGAGCTGAGCAGGTATATATGCTGGCATTAGTAAAACTGCTGCACTGCTTTGCTTCTGTCCATACAGATAATTCTAGAAGCAATTTTCTTGTAATTTTTTTTCTTCTAGAGTAGCATGTCATTACACATATACATTGTATTGATTAACAAGTGTAGCTATTTCCTATGTGTGTATCACATTTAACCTCCAAGGAGTCTACTGTTTCAATGGAATTAAATTTGAGAGGAAAATATTAATTTTTCAAGCAAGACAATGCTGTTAAAAAAGCAGCATCTTTTAATTAAAAAGCTTATATCAGAAGAATGACTATGTGAAGTCAGTCTTGTCTTGTGATGTTGGAAACAGCCACAAGTGATCTTTTTCTTTTTAATAGCAGTGTTCCTTTATCCCACTGAGAGAGATAAGTGAGTTTTACCCAGCTACCGAAGACTTTTAGAATTTTATTGAAGATCCCCAAAACAGAGCTTCTTTTGTTCTGTGTATGTGAAAATGGCCTGACTAAAAGCACAGGGAACCAGTGGGAGCATTTCCAACTAGGTATCCCACGGCCCTTGTCTTAAAAGATGAGGTTTACTGCCATCTTCTCAGTCACAAGTTTTCTTTTTGTATAGCTGTGCAGTATTCTGCACAGCTGGTGCTTGTCTTGTGGTTACTAGCAAAAAATTTTCCAGATTGGTTAAGGATGATTTTGCTACAGCTGCCATAGTATACAGTCCTGTTAACATGTTATGTAACATGGACTTTTAAATTTCTGTTATAACCTTCAACCTTCATTTGTTTTGCATCAGAATTTCAACCATCCTTGACACTATACTCTTATTCAAGAAGACTAAATTTCAAAGCTGTTCTGAATTTCTGACATGAGTTTTGACATGCCAGGGAAATTGCAAAATGGAGGAGCAGTGAATGAGAGGAAGCAGACCATCAATTTTACCTTGGGATATGATACACTGGAATAGTTAGAAAAGTTTTGATGTACACAGTCCTTGAAGGATATTAAAAAAAAATAATTAAAATTTAAAATAAAAAGGGAGGAAAAGAGTGCAAAAGTTTTTCAAACAAAAAGTGGAGGAATATCTTATGGCTCTCACTTAAAGAATCAATTTGCTTATTTTTAACAAGAAGATTGCAAAGTGACTTAATTGTAGTGTACAAGCAGTCATGTGAGTGACTTCCTCATAAACAGCTATTAAACCTTATAAAGAAATAGAAACTAAGAACCAGTTACTGGAAGTTGAAACGAGAAGAGTTAAAAGCATGTTAGGTAGACCTGTATATTTTTTTAAAAAGGGAGAATGAAAAATCACTGGAGCAAGCTACCAAGAGAAGTGTCAGCTTCTTCCTGTCTTGCAAGTCCTGGCTAAACCTGGTTGCATTCCTAGAATGTACAGTTCATTCAAAAAGTGATGACAAAGTTTTGTCATTGCATTCAATGTAGACATAATTGGATAAAATGCAAGGTCGTGGGACATATTTAATGGTTTCTGCTACCTCTACAGTCTATTAAACTGAATAGTTAGACCTACTTTGGAATATATGGTATAATTTTTAAAATATTACTGTACAGTTTATTTTAACCATCCTGTAAATTTCATTAGATATTCATATTAATTTCTCAGTGAAGATTGTTCGACAGCTTTCAACTGAATATATCATTGAGAAGAAAAAAGTTATTTTAAGTTGAAGATACCACCGCTAAGTTGAAGAAAATCATCCTTTGATGAGCTACTTCAAAGCTGTGTTTGGGGATTTTGATGATAAGAAAAACTTGTTTATCTAAACCAGATATTAAGGACATATAATATATACTGAGAATGTCAGTTTTCTTGCCCAGAAATGCCAGACATTTGAATAATCAGTCTTTGGCCCAGCATGTAAAGCTCTGCAATAACTTAGTGGGAGGAAACTTTCATGACAGCCAGCAATCTGTCAACAGGTTACTAGGGTAACCTTTGTGCAAGCATTCATAACACTGTGTGCTTAATTTCAGCCTATTTATTTACTGTTGTTATTTTTTTTCCTTATCTTCCAATAGCAGAGATCTGCAGAACTTTAAAGCTAAGCCCTAGAAATAAAGTAAAATGAAATATTGCAGGAAATAAACCCACAACATTTATTATTTAATTATTGTTTTTTGTCAGATTTGTCTTACCTTCTAGGTTTGATAGTTTCTAAGGGCAAAACTTAAAACTCCATCAAAGAACTCTGTCACTGACATCCTCTACTGCAGAAGATGCAGAACTACTAAAGATGCTCTTTTTCCCATGTAATACACATAGTTCCATCTTGTGATTAATTATTTATTTGAAAAGAGTGTGGCCATTTCAACCCAACTGTTCACAATCATTTCCTCTGTCCTGGTGTGGGGCATAGCAGTGCAAAATTTGCCATTAAAGTAAGTCATCAATATCGGCCTCTGTCAATGAATTATTTGATCTAGTTAATTACCTGGCATCAATACATTTGAAGCAAATTGATTGTTTTTATCCTATAAAATATGTATGCAGTCATTACCACACAAAGCCAGGATCTCAGGCTTTGCACATGTCAAAAAAAATCTGATGTGTATTTGAATACATGCCATCATGGCTGCCACACTGAAATATTTCTTTTAGAGCATTTTAAATGGAACGTTATTCCTTCCGTCTTATGGTATTAGCTAGTTTTCACATTGATGATATAATGGGCTACATCAGCATCTCTGCAGCTTCCTCCATGCTGGTACATTTTAATGTAATGTTTATGAAATGGGCTTATATCTTATTTCTGCTCTCTGAATGTTATTCTCTTTCTGTCTGGCTATACTCTTCTTCAATGGCATCTGTAAAGGAACTTACTATCATCTAGCTTGACCTGTATTTTGGGGCTTCATTTATCCTGCAGGAATGTAATTATTTAAAAAAGACTATCCAGTAATTTGCGACCGGGTACCATCACACACTTTTCTACAAGACTTGCACGGCTGAGAGAAATTTATTATGTAATTATGGGGAAATATTACACTTAGGCTGACTACGCTGAAAGAGAGTGCTCTTGCCTTTCAACTAAGAGGAAAGCTTTGCAGGTTCTAACCTGCAGTAAGCCTGCCCATCTGACATTCACTGCTGTCAGAACCATGAAATACAAAGCTTCCCTTTCAGTAGCTTTTTTTACACTTTATTTCTTTTAGGTCTTTGGATAACACCTAGGAAATTAAACATATCTGCGCTTGAGTAGGGACTGGTATATTCTCTCTAAGAAGTCACTATTATGCAGGAAAGTGAAACAGCTGATGTGATAAGTGTTTTCCATCTTTAGCTACTCTGACCATTCTGAGATACAGTAATGACTGTTTCAGAGTACCATTTCCTCTGTGAAAACATTAACATGTTCAGAAATGTACTTCAGTTAAGATGAAAAATAAGTTATTTAGGTGTTTTACTCATCCAGGAAATGAAGCCAGAGAAACCAGAGAGCTAGCTATTAGATTTGGGCCCCAGAACATGTCTTGGATCATAAAACAAGACAGGGAAGTCAGGAAGGGGTCCTGGATTGTTGGAGGCTGCCTCTGGTCTGGTTGTGACTGGTGTAGCTGCCCAGCAGAGGAGGCTGCAATGCTACATGATATCGTGTGGGTCATCCTGTGGGACAGCCATGCCAATGTTTATTCCATTGTTGGTTTTAGGAAGGTAGCTCAGGAGGCTTTGTATAGTTTTATAGTCTACTATTTTGAGAGCAGTAAGGTATATATAATAACACAGATGCTGACTTGGAGTATATAAGTTTGAAACCTAACAGAAATCATAATGTTTTATGGGCTGTTTGGATTGAATATCATTCCACTGTTAAATGTTACTAACACAAACTCAAATTTACCAAATAAAGATTATTTTCTGTTTATTTCTGTTTATTTCCAGTGAAAAGACATTCTTTCTTTCCATTTCAACTTCCCACATGATATCTCTGAAAGGAAATATCCCATTAGCTAACTTATACAAGCTCATATACAAAATCAGTGAAAATGTTTGAAAATAGATTTCTTTATCTGTACTGCAGATGCAAGATGGCATATTTATTTTCTCATTCTTTCTTCCAACTGATTTTTTTTTCCTAATAGCTTTTGTCTGAAAAGTTGAAATCGCTGACCATGTTGGTGAAAGTTTTACAATTTGATATTGCTGGGCCCATGTTTTCAACCAAATATATATATAAATATGATTTGACTAAAAATATACGCATTTTAGCTTTGTGCTTTCATACATGAAAATAATATTCATGTGTGTTTGACATAAAAATTATGAGAAGTTCTTATCACAAGACGTGAAGAGAAATTATAGCATATGCTCAAAATAAGGTAGAAATTCATATGTTGAAGCAACCATATTAAATTCTCAAATCTTCAGCATGTAGATCAATATAGTATTTTTTTTTTCCCAAGCATATATTCCAATATCTTGAGAAGCAGAGAGAAAGGGAAGAAATAAGCATTTAATCAAAATATTGTATTTGAGTCCTGTCTTAGCCAATGCTGTCACAATTTTAGTAAGGACTGAAGGACATGCTGTTATTTTTTTTTCTCAGAAGAAAAGATATTCACTAGATATTAAAGATTTCTAGGCTGAGATAATCAAAACCCATGGATACAACAGCTAAGTTACAGAAAAATCAATCTGGAGTTATGATGCTGTTTAATGTTTGTTAGAATGTTTGTTTACTTTTCACTGATGACAACTAAATAAAGAGCCTTCATGAAGACATTTGTTAGAAACAGCTACTGGCACAGGTATAACTGAGATATATGAGAGTAAGTTTATTCATTTGCCTGTAAAAAACTTGTTTGAATAAAGTATATATTTAATATACCTTATAAACCCCATACAGATATGTTGGTTTTGAAAAGAAGGATGGTAAAACAAGATAGGATCAATAGACTACTTCAGGTATCCATTTCATTGACGCATTACGTTTTGCTTTGAAATTTTATCATGCATCACTTTAAAGTGCATTGAGCCAGATCCTCAATCTGCATAAACTGCAGACAGTATTCACTTGACACTTTTGAAGCTTTTGAAAAGTTATTGTGAAAGAACTAGAATGTATTAGGGACAATCCCTACTGAAACTGTTTGCAAGTTCTTAAAAATTTACATTTGAATTTACACTTACAAGTTAAATTTACAGTGTGGTTACTTTCCCTATGGTGTTTGTTGAATTGAAAGTGATGTTTTTGGCTGAGTGTTGAACATAACTTAAATTTCAGTTAAAACAGACCAGCTATTCTTTGGAATAGAAAAAAATCAACTTTATGAAACAAATAATATCATTTGGGTGAAGAAACCTTTTCATACATTAAGCAAGGACTTGTAATTGGGGAGCTGGAGAAATGGAGAGTATCAACATGAGGTCAGAGAACTGTTTTGTTATCTGTGTGAAAGACACCTGCCTTTGGCTGACTTACAATCTCCTAAAAAATGTTGTTTGCACATGGTAAATATGGACTTGTGTGTGTCTGCCAACATAGTCTCTGAAGATGCCATCTGCATTGAGCATGTGGCAGCACAAGGAGAATTTTGTGGATTCCAGGGTCCACTGAGGTTATGGGCACACAAACCACAAGCAAGAATCCTCCCTCTTGAGCTGTAACAATGCACTTGCTGTTTCTTGGTGACAGTGGCAGAAGAAGATGTAACATATGCCAAACCCAAATGTATGTACAAACTTGGGTACAAACCTTTAGGAGTAAATGTTTTTCTAACTCAACAGACTTCTGCTCAAGTAAGAAACATACTTATGACATTGACTACAGGTACCTAACCTATGTTCACGGTAAGGACATTTTCACTATTGTGTCTTACAGTCCCAATCAAAATGTCACTAGGATCTACTGAAGAAAAGCTTCATTGACATTTTCACAGGTTTTACAGCAAAATGTAAATTAGAAGAAAATAAATTGATCTAGTAATTTTCACAAGTTACTTTTTCTTTTATTAATAAGAAAACCAGATTGCTACACTAATGAGATAATTACATATATCTTATACTCGCAGTATATTCCAAGAAATGAATCAATGTTTTCAGCAAATACTGTGATCCAAGGTATCCTATTTAGATTTTTACCTTTCATGGTATTTGCTTTGGATTGCTGTTTTGTTTCTTGTTGTAAATGTCAACAGTGTGCAACCTGAGGTAATTATTAGGGAAAGTGATAGCATATTTGCTAGCTGTGGAAATGCCAGAAGTACTGTGTCTTCTATTTCCCCCCTCAGTTAAATGCTATTATTTTAGACAGACATGTTGGCACATTGTTGGGAGTTCACACAGTTAGGATGAGTTCCATCACTTCCATGGTGATGAAAAAGGATGCTGTGAGAAAGAAAGCATTTCACATGAGAAAAGAAGCACAGAGAAATTAAACAACTTGCCTAAGGTCACACAGGAAGCTACTAAGAGATGTATGGACTCAAAGAGAAGCCTTCTGAAAATTATATGGAACTAGAAATCTACCTTTCTCCCTCAGCAGGTTATGGCATGTTTATGTTTTTCTTTCCTCAAAATAAATGTTCCGTATAATTTGTGGTATCTGTAAAGAAAGTTGTTAAATTATGACTAATTTTAGAATAATGTGATGTCCCTCTTTTTATGTTAGCTTTCTAATGACAGCGGAAATAAACACAAAATCCTATCTGTTTAAGCAGTGATGTTACACCAAGTGTTTCCAGTCTTTGTATTTCAATAGCTACCTAGAATAACAGCATCAACCCGCTTTCTGGGAACCCATGTTAGGAACAGGAAATGTTACAAAAGTATTCCTAATGACAGCCAGCCTCTTATGACTTGATGTTTACTTGGATAGAAATTAACTTCAAGAATAACAAAAACTCAACTGGCTTCTGGAAAAAAATATCTTATGAAATTCTGGTCAATTTTTATATACAGAATGTATTATATTGAGTAGACTATTCCACGACACAAATAATTTTCTCAAAGATTGATTTTATTACGTTGTTGCAGCAATCTAAGTTATTACAACTTGAAAAGAAATAAAAAGTGTCTGTCAAAAAAATTTAATCCCAGAATTTCAAAATTCGAAACTACTGAGAAGTCCCTACAGTAACTTCTTGTGGACCAGAAATTTAAAGCAATGCCTAACTTGACTGAAAAGGGAGCTGCTATTTTGATGATCAGATGTTGCTTTCCACTTCAAATACAAAAAGATGGTAACCATTTTCAACAGCCTCAACTTCCCTTATCTCATTTTAGATGGTAGTTCAATTTTCATCAACAGTTTTCCTTGAGTTTAAGGCAATACTGTGTCCCCTGATTAATTTCACTTGTCTCCTCAGAGTTCAACCTGCCCACATCTACTTTTTTTTTTTTCTTGTTCTTTACATTGTGGAGTTTTTATTTAGCCAGATGGTAGTTTTGCATCTCCTATGCTTCTGTTCTTTCATCAAGTGCCTTCTTCCTAAATGCATGGAGATACAAGATTTCTCTATTTTCAAGACCTGTAAAAATGAGTAATGTGATGGTCTAACCCCATGTCGACGCTTTCTCATTCCCCACTCCCACCAGGTGGAATGGAAAGGAGAACTGGAAAAATCCATGGATTAAGATAAGAAGAGTTTTATAATTGAAATGAAGTAAAATACTATTACAATAGTTGATAAATATAATTAATAAGGATAATAGTAACGAAAAGGGAGATAACAAAAAGAGGGAGAGAAATAAAATTTAAAAGTTAAAAACTAGTGATACACAAAACAATTTCTCAGGACCCCTTGGCTGATCCTCAACTTGTTCCCAAACAGTGATTGATGACTCCTGGCCAACTTCCCCCAGTTTATATACTGGGTATGATGTTCTGTGGTATGGAATATCCTTTTGGTCAGTTTGGCTGAGCTGCCCTGCCACTCTCTGTCCCAGCTTCACGTGAAGTTTCTCACTGGCAGAGCATGGGAAGCTGAAGAGTCCTTGACTTGGACAGGGTAAGCATTCCTTGACAACAACCGAAAATATCAGTATTTTATCAACATCATTCTCATACTGATTCCAAAACACCGCACTGTGCCAGCTATGAGGAAGAAAATAGAGTTGAGAGTTTATAGCTGCAAAGGGGCTGCTACTATTTCACACATGAACCTTGCTCAGCGTTTTAAAGAGTCAAGGCATTAGTGGTCACACATATCTCCACAGAAGCACATACCTGACATTGTAGCAAGTCGGTTTAGCAATTTTTTTTTAGTACTTTCAATTCAGAGGAAATGTAAGTTCAGTTCCTTCTGCTTTGTGAATGCGCTGAAAGAAGTAGAAACTGGTATAGTTGTCACGTAGAGACCATGTGAAGACCTGAAGAGTCATTCTTAAGTACAGTCCCAGCAACCAAAACAAAAGCGCAAAAATTCATGACTACACTTTCTAATCAGGTGATGAATAATTTTGATAATGTTGTCAGCAGTTTCTTCCAAATAATCCTATTATTTTTGATTAAGGATAAATTATATTTTTTCTACAGAAAACATGAACAGTTACTAAGAATCTAAATAAACTTTTCAGTTTAAACTATCCAGTAAATTTAGGCAGCTAATGTCTAAATAGGTTAAACTGTATGCAGTAAAATAGCCATAAACATATTTTTCTCTGACCATCAAAGTGCTTTGATCACCCCTCATACTCTTCGTAATGGCAGTCGATATTATGCTTTTCTGTTCTTTCTATTGTGACTGTTACAGGAAGATGAAACATTTCCTGCAAGTCAGGAGAGAAGGAAAGTCATATAGAAAGCTGAAAGAGAATTGAGACAAGAATAAAGGACAGTTATTAAATTTGTGAACTCTATCAGGGGGCAAGAAGATAAACTGACTAGGATGTATTGGAGTCTGACATTTCATTTTTATGCAGGTCTCGGTTTGATAAAGGTAACACATTGAAGAACACTACAATTCCACAAAAGCAGTTAGCACATTCATTGAATATCAAGATGGCTAAAGTGCTTCTCTTTTGTTGCTATCTCATGTTTTTATATGGGCCAATATAGTTCAGGGGCTCATGACTGAACATCAGACTCTGCTGCTGTAGCAAGTTTATGATAAGATTCGTTTTTTGTTCCATACAGGAACATAACATCTAGCTGACATTTTTTTCTCACTCAATTTGTATTCATTTAGGATTTTTCAGACTATATGTACCCAAACAAGAAAAAAAAATAACAGGAATGAGAAAAGGAATGAGCTGTAAGCTCACCATTAGGTGTACATTGAATAAGTGCTGAAATAGAGAGCAAAGGGCTAAGATGAAATGCATTTGAGTGTGAAGAAACTAGAATTGGTTGCAAAGTTAGAAACTATTTTAGGACACAGTCAGGCACCAACACCATCTGTTTGCTAAAGAAAGAAAAAGAGAATAAAAAGGATACAATTATTTGTCAGACAAGAGTATGGCAATATGGCTTGAAGCCCTGACAGCCCTAGACTGAGGCTGTCCAGCCTGTGTTCCGTAAAGCCAGATTACTAAATTTGCCAAGTCCTTGATAGAATTAAGCTTCCCAATACTGTCTCAGATTCAGGGCATGGGGAAAACTAGTGCAGCAACCAGTAGATTGTCTGCCAGAATATGAAAATGTGGTTTTTATTAAATATTTATGAATGGGTATCTTTTTGTGAAGAAAGATATATCTTTGTTCTCTATTTTGCTAAAACTTTTGCTTATTAGCAATTACATCACAATACATAAATTTTGTTAAAAATTTACATATGGAGAAATTTCAAATTATGTAATGCACGGTTTGATTTTTTTTTTTATACAGGAATTTTCTACAAGAAAAAAAGTTTTGGTGATCCTATAGTGCTGAGTAGGTCTAGGGGAGAAAGTGAAATGTCTATATTGCTCCTCATTATATTCTAAAAGCCATGATGTCCTTCAAAACACTTTTAAAACTTACAATGCACCCACATAAGGTAAACCTGTACTACTGACTATTGCTATGCAAAGAAGAAGGTAGGAAGTTTTGATTTTTCATTATGGTTGTAGGGTCATGTTGTACAGCTGTACCTAACTGGCAATGCTATGTAAATTTCTGTGTAGCTATCCCAGGTTATTTTGCTGTCCTGAAAAAATCCTGCACACATGTAAAGAGCAAAGTGCTGGAAGGTCATTTTTCTACACTGCAAATGGTGATTTCTGGATGGTGTAGTAAGGTACAATATCAGTCTTAGCCATAAGGGAAACCTTAAAAAGTACGTAGCAGTGTTCTACGGTGCACAGCAAACAGTTAATCCAGGCACAGATATAATCTGAATCTACAGCTAAAAAGAGCCATTCCAAAGCACAAAATCAGCGGTGCAGATGCACACACAGTTGCATCTCAAGATAATTCCCTTCCCATTATAAAATAATGGAACTCTACTTCTCAGCTGAGTGGGAGATTCTGGCTATTTCTTCATTATTAAGTAATTTAGCCGTCAGACTTGATCCAGCTACTTCTCTGCTCTTATTTTATATATCACATCAGTTCCAAACTTCTTTTCAGAGCAAACCACCTAGCTCCCGTTTAAACTAATTTTTCTTTCGGTGGAGGTTCTCTCCCGGGATCTTTCTTGGTTGGCTCTGCGGATTATTCACAAACATCTGGGTCTTTTAACTCCCCATAATTCTTCATGTTCATCCACAGAAGTTTTGTGCTTATTGCAAAACAGTTGTGTCCTCCATACCCTCAGGTGATAACTTTCTATTAATTACTCATGACATTAGAAACATATGTACAGCAAAAAGGTTTTGAACTCAGACGGACACCACAAGGAGTTTGGAAGAGACCTTGGCAAGGTTATACACGATATGGAGAAAACCTTCTCAGTCTAGTGGTGTCTGGCCTTGGGCACTGTGGAGATCAGCCTTTATGCACCAGGTGACCTGGGGACCGTCAGAATCTCTCGCAGTTATTCTGAGCCTTCAGTGTGATCTAAGAGGAAATCCCTTCATCCATCCTTCGCAATTTACTACTGTGATGTGGCTTTATTTAACAGAGATTGTTTAAACAAAAAGCCCTATAAAATCAATAAATTAAAGTGCCACTCTTATTAGGCAGCTTACTTGATTTCATTGAGATTTCTTTATTTGCACGTCTTATACACAGACTGCTGTTTTTCTTTATTTTTGTTCAGTTTTTCAACCAAACATTAAAATGACACATAATTAAATAATTAACATTTTTCATCTGTACTGCATCCAAGCAAATGCAGTGGATTTTTTTCTTCTATGTAATTTTTTGGTCTCACTCAGAGTTCAAGCTGACTCTTGACAGACCAATCCATTTAAAACTTACTTTGCTGACTTATAAAGTATAGACAAAAAGGAAAATGTCTCTCTGAGGTTCTTCTTTCAAATACAATTAATTTATGGTTTTTCTTCTCTTGGTTGAAGTTCACAGCAAACTGTAGCCCCCCAGAGCAAAAGGTGTAGTGCATAACTCAGGGTCTTACTCATGTTTTATCCTATTATATTTGGAAAAACCAAATCAATACACAGGGCAACTTAATCACTCAGATACCCTTCTTATCTAACTAGGGAAATAAACGGAGTGGCTTAGGTTCATTAGTACTTAGAATAAGCATGACTACATCATTATGTTGTATTAAATTAATCTCTGTACTGAACTCAGTAACCTACATTTGGCCTCATATCTTGACTATGACTTTTCAAAAGAATGAGACTCCTTCTGCTGTTCTGACACCTTATTTCTGTGGTGGCTTGTAACATTATTTTATTTACCTTTTTATCTATATCTCCCTATTTCTTGAACTGTTGTATACACTGTTACACTAAAGCATATGGCTGAAACAGACTTAAGTTTTTATTTTTGTTTTGCAGAACTGATGGGTTATTTGAAAGAAGTCAAATTCCAGACAACAAGTCTTGCATAATTAGAAGACATTGAGGTCCATGATTATCCTATTTGCCTTTTTCTCTTTTGTATGTGATACCCACCACAGTGGGAAAGGTGCTTAGGTCTGCAAATACACCATCCATGAAACATCAACAGGAATATGTGTGTAGCAGGATTCAAAAGAAGGTATTTTTCTGGGTGTACAAGAGTATGTACCCTTTGTCATCTCTTGAAATAAAGAGATAAGAAATTGCTTCCTTTTCTTTTGTTTTGCTAGAATTCTATAAAATGTACACATAATATACTGGAGAGGATTATATGACAGATACTGAATAAAAAGACATGTTTTACAAATTTACATAACAAGTAAGTTATGCTATAAAGCAAGGTTTTCTTTTCACAGTTAGAACTTTTAAGAAGCCTGGTATAATATAGCCTGTTTTTACATGCTATATTTAGATATTTAGAAGACAATATCAGAGTAGAAAAACCATAAAAGCAAACATAATGAGATTGGCATTTGCAAAACAAATGTTCATAAAATCAGCGATTCTCCATATGTGCCACAAAAATTTAACTTGAAGAACACTTGAAATTAACCATCTCTAAAACAGTGGAATGAACTTGCTAAAGTTACCTAAATTAATGCATGAAAGTCACTGATAGGTTTTGGTGGATTTTTCTGCTATATTTAATTTCATATAAAGAGACAGACATATTCAGCCAGGCACGAAAATTATTTGACTTTTAATAGCTTATTATTCTTGAAAAAACAATGTCCATGGACTATTAATTTAAAAAGATTATATAAATACTTCAGTTTAAAATTATTTACCAAAAAGTTGCATGCTTTTATATTGCAATATGCCCTGCATATTAAAAATTCTTGGGACAAATTTTGAAAATAGCTTGTACATAGTATAACTGTGACTGTATTTTGAAATTTTTCACATGAATTACTTGAGGAAATGTGAATGTTTTCACTACCTAATATCATGGTTAGACTGATGTCAAGTGTGTGTTGAAAGCGTAACTATTGAGGTCTAAAACCATGATTGATATTAAAGATTTAAATATATGTGCACCTGTCAATTACAGTAGTAGTATCATAGCACGTGAAGACAATTTACTGCTTTAATACCCACCAGGCACTTGAGAATTTCCCAATCCAAGCTTAAAATTGGGAAAAAATTTCCAGTGAAAAATTATGTTTCAGTGAAATTAGATTTTCATAGGAAATTATGGTATTATTTCTGATATTTAAAACCTGAAGCTTGATTTTATATTTTATAATGATGATGTATTTAAAAGAAAATATAAAAGCTAAAAAATGTCAAATATTGGTTATATCTGTCATGCTTATACACATGTATCCTTTTGTATAACTATGTCCATGCATCTTCATAATGGGATCTCTATGTAGGTGATATACATTTGAAGCAGATTTAGACATTGTTCTTACTGTAGGAAAAAGCCACATTTTAAAATCTCAGCATTTTACCCAAAAATGGAAATCCACATTTGAAGCAGGTTGTACTATAGTATTTTTGTCTACATGACAAATATCTACCTGACAAGAGAGACAACAAGATATGGTCACAATAGAAGTGACTGCTGGACATGCAGGTAAAACTTTGAGAATACCTGAGCTTCAGCACCTAACCTAGGTTTTCAAGCCAACTAGATTTTAGCAATAATTTTACACAGTGGGCGAAACCGTGGGTGAAGTAATCACTTCTGTGATGGATGTGATGAGGTCAACCAGATGCTATCTGATGTTCTCCAGAAGATATTACTTTAATCCTTCATTTTTAATTATAATCAATTTTAGTGTACTTTATGGTGTTAATTAGTAAAAGCTGAAAGATAAATGTTCTAAAAAGTAGTCTTAGTGGGAATAAGTACAGAAAAAGAGAGCTCTGAATAAGAACCAGAAACAGACGTAAAATTCATGCTAGAAAACAATAACACACAGAAAACAGAACTAAACAAACATTTTCCCTCATTTTATTTCACTTCTTTTAACTCCTTTTTTTTTTTTAATTAAAACAATTACTTAAGGAAACTAAGATTAAACCAAGCAATAATTAGTTGCATATTCTGTGTTTGAAATATTCAAGATGAAAACAAAACTGATTTCCTTTTGGACAATTTGGGTTTTGCAGTATAGGGAAGAAAGATGATTCAAAACAGGAGGGGGAGAGGCAAGAGGAAACAACAAACCCCATAAAAGTTAACTTCTTTCAAAATGGAACTTCATCAATGGATTATGTAATGTGGTTATCTTCTCTAGCACTAGCAAGGGAATGATCTCAATGACCAAGAAAGTCCCTTTACAACCTAATGTACTCCACTATCTATCATTTTAAGCTTCTTCAGGGATCACTCCGTTTTTAAGATGATGGTTGTAATTGAACCCTAGGCTGGTAAATACATTCAGTTAGAACGGGAGATAGTAATTCCTTATGGAGTCCAAGTTGTTCCCAGAGCACAGAAGCTGGAAATTTACATCTCAAATGTTTGAATCTGTTGCACAGTCATAGTGATAATAGAATTGCATTTTTTCCCTTTTTTTACACAGTTGCTATCCAAACTCTGTTAGATTTTACCACGTGCAACATACAGGACATTTTTTCAATCATGGCTCCAGATTTTAATAAGATTGCTCTCTCCGAATTTATAAACAGAACAAGGTCATGCTGTGGATCAGGACGCACTTTCAACTTATCAAGCTGCTTTATGCTCCACATGGATAGGGATTGATGCTACTTGAAAAACCTGAAAAGTAGCAATATGAAGCACTTGTCTTATTTTGAGCTAAGTGAACAATCTTTCTGACATCACATCCTAGACAGTCTGTCTCATTGCTGTCTGGAATTGAGCATGAAACCCTTCCTGTCACCCTCACATTGTTGTGTAGAAACTGCACCTCACGTATCTGACATAAAGGCAGGTAGTTAAAATTGTTGTGTTGAGAATTTGTGGAAAGAAGCATAATGGAAGCATTCTCCAGCAAAGTACTTTTTCTGTAAGAGTGAAATGGAAATGAAAATAGAAGTCTGTTACTAAAACAAGAAAGGTTTGTACTCAGAGAAATAGAAAATCCCATTAAAGTGTTTTCTTGTTTTTAGCTGAAGTTACAACTGGAGTTTAAATCATCATCAGTGAACTTTTCATTGCAGATCACTGTTACTTTACTGCAAATCATCGCTACATTTTATAAGAGTGAAATTCCATAAACTAGCATACGTTAATAAAGTTTTTGGTTTCATGTTGAAGTTGAATAAGGTTTATGACTTGTGACATATTTGCCCTTGATGTTATATTGCAAATAAATATTTTTCTATATTTTATTAATTTAACATAATTTTATCCTTTTTCTTTATAGTTAGTTCAGTCATTAGGCAGTGACACTAATGCTGTTAAGATGTTTTAGATATACAGATAATAAAAGTGAAGAAGAATTACTTGGATTATCTTTGTTTCTGGACTTACATGATTTCAGATTTGATTGAAAATTCATTTATGCATTAAACAGGCAGCAGTAGAGATGAGATGAAAAGGAATCACAGGGGATCCTGATGAAAATCTTCTTTTAGAAAGCAGTCATATCTTCAGTAGGAGGTAAACATTGAAGCACTGGTAAACTGGTAAACACTGGCTTTACAACCAGTTTCAGGGGACATTTCAAATCAAGTTTTCTGTTGTTGTTGTGATGTATTCATCCAACCTCTTCTTAGAAAGGAAGACACATGTGCTAGTTATTGTTTTTATTTTTGTAAAGATCTGTAAGAATAGTTAAATTTTAAAAAAAGATTCACATATGGTAAATTTAATCTTGGGCTGAAAACAAAGACTGCTCTACACCTCAACTGTAATTATATCATCAAACCACAAAAATATAAACAGGATGAATTTCACCTACTGATTTCTGAGTATAATTTTAGTCTGGAAACCAAGATACTGTAAGTATCATCTCATAGTTTGCAAAATAATTTTCACCTCTTCCCTGGATAGAATTTAAACTGCTTTTACAAAGACCAGGATAAATATGCAGTCTTTTTATTACAGAAAGTTTATTTCTCTTCAAGTTTCTAACAGCCTGTTCTACTGAAATGTTGTAGTGCATATTGTATTGCATAGGAGGAGTTTTGATTGCAAATTATCAATGTGAATGCAAGTTTAAGTACAAGGGAAATGAAGAAGTCAATGTTTTCTTGAATATCATTAATATTTGAAAGAGAAAGGATCATTTTAGAAATATGAGAAGAAAATAGCATTCGAAATAAATACAGAAAAAGCAAACTCCAAAATATAATTATCTCTATTAGATTACCTACCAAAGTATCTGTTTCATACATAGCAGTAATTTTTGAGTTTCTTATGACTACAGAAACTTTTGAGGCTGTCTTATTATTCCTGAAAAGAATGTTTATTTCTGCGTTTGCAGTGTCAGGGCCAGGTTGACAGTATTTTATTTTGAGAACCCTAGGTAAGTATTTCACTGCATCATCTAGTCAACTAACTTTCAATTTATTCATTGCCTTCACCTGTTCTCTTACTGTTAGACATGCCAGTAAAATTCAGTAATGTAGTCTTTACCTGAATTGACAGGTTAAATAAACTTCATCTACTATTTGTCACCTATCTCTAGCCTTCACTTTTTTCTTTGCAAATCATCCCCCACATAATTTTTAATTTCAATAGTTTTTATAATATGTTTTTATTTTATCAGAGGCAATATATTAATGATAACCCCCAAAATATAAAATAATATATACAGTTATAATAAGTATAGAATGTTTGATGTTAAAAAATTATTGGTTTTAAGGTTTCTTTTTATAGTTTTTGCTTTTGAATGTTTTCTTACCTTGAAGTGGGACTTCACCCAACACCTTTGAAAATATTAGTAATATCCAAAATATAAAATTAATAAATTGTTCTAGAAGATGTTTTGTTTAATGGACTTTATGAATACTGTTTGCTGATTAAGAAAAGCATTTATTTTGTTATACATGACATACACACTTTTTCCACTCTAAACTGTACATCTCTATGAAATTCAGACAAACAATAAGACCATTTTATGGACATAAAGTACATGATTGAGATGATCAATGGAAAGAAGAAAAGAAAAGAAAAGAAAAGAAAAGAAAAGAAAAGAAAAGAAAAGAAAAGAAAAGAAAAGAAAAGAAAAGAAAAGAAAAGAAAAGAAAAGAAAAGAAAAGAAAAGAAAAGAAAAGAAAAGAAAAGAAAAGAAAAGAAAAGAAAAGAAAAGAAAAGAAAAGAAAAGAAAAGAAAAGAAAAGAAAAGAAAAGAAAAGAAAAGAAAAGAAAAGAAAAGAAAAGAAAAGAAAAGAAAAGAAAAGAAAAGAAAAGAAAAGAAAAGAAAAGAAAAGAAAAGAAAAGAAAAGAAAAGAAAAGAAAAGAAAAGAAAAGAAAAGAAAAGAAAAGAAAAGAAAAGANAGAAAGAGAAAGAGAAAGAGAAAGAGAAAGAGAAAGAGAAAGAGAAAGAGAAAGAGAAAGAGAAAGAGAAGGAAAAAATAAAAAGAAGGAAAAGAGAAAGAAAAGGGAACAGAGCAGCAATTTTCCAAACAAGATTGTCCTATATAAAACTTATATCATTGCAGGCTGAATTGATGAAAGCTGTGACCAAAAACTGTGAAATATGGAGAATGTCCTATGTCTCAATTCTCTGCTTTTGAAACGGTTGCTGGCTTTCACCAGACTGGTAAATATGGAGCGACTGAACAGGATGTATCACAAGGTAAGAGTTCTGTGGAACATTTGGAAAATTATAGCAGCACATGGGGGAATTACTGGAACCAACAGGATATCAAGGAATTCTGCATTCTATGGTATTTCCTGTGGAGGGTGATCTCACATCGCTTAAAATATCCCATTAATTTCTGCTAGTCATTGCCATGTATGAAACCATATAAATAAAGTAATGTAAGAATGTGATGTCCCAGATACTACCTGCTGCTCTGTGATGAAAATAACTATACAGCATATTGCATTTCTTGTACCTAAACATATAATATCTACCCTGAAAGTATGCCATTTTATGGTATGTGCTGCACCTTTGTGCCATTGTGCATTAATCTTTTTTAGATCCATGACATGTAGTACATAAATTAATACAAAAAATGAAGCCAAGCCTGGAAGTGATGGAAGACAAATGCCACTGCTGGCTTCTATTGTAAGTGATGCATTATGTCTTTAGGCAGCAATAAAGGTAATGATTTCAGAGCTCTGAAATGAGACTGTTAGACTTATGTTCACAGAAATTCTTCTCATCTTAACATTCCAAGCAACAAAATGTCACTATCAAAGGTGCAATGTTATAAATTTATGAAAAACTACCATGGCTAGAAATTACATGAAAAGTAATACCACTTGTTTACTGCTTCATAGAAGTTACCCAAGTGCTCTAAAAATTTAGTGTGAAGAAAAATAATCTAACATTTATTGTATAATCTTATCGTAGAAATAAAGATCGTCTTTCAAAATTAGTTGACTTTGACTTTTTAGAAAACAATGGAAGTGGGAGACCAAATTTAAAATTATGTCAACATTTCAAAAAAAGAACATTTCAGATTCAATTTCAAATACGAATTTTTATCTAGAAATTTATTATGAAATGAAAATTGTGACTGAAAAATAAATTTTTTACAGAAATTTTAAAAATGTGGGTATTTAAGAAGAAAACATATTATTGGGATTCTATTTCTTGAGCCGTTTCCTCTTATATATTGGCAGAATTCCATTCTACTAATCTGGACAACTTATTTACCCTTACATGTACGCCTTATCTAGCCAATGCTTTGACATGGAGTCGGTCCATAGGTGAGCTAATTATATAATTACAAGTTTCAGGTTAGTAAATGATGTTTTTGTAAAGTACTTTCACAGCTTGGCATTTTAAGCTCTTTGATAAAGGTCTCAAGAGATATGTATGCACCTGTCTCTTTACTTTCTTTAAGCCCCAAAGTCTCCAAGGCTGTTTTTGAGCTGCTACTCAAACCTATAATTACACAAATCTGGGTGTTTAATCTTCTGTGTGTCAACACTTGCAGAAACACTTTTGTGCTGAAACTCCTCCACAGAAAAATACCTCAGAGTCATAGGTTAAACCAAGTCTTAAGAGTATTCAAAATGATTTCTCAAATTCCCTGGGAAAAATAATTTTGTGATACTGTGATCTGATCACGATGCTAAGTTAGGAGCATTACTTGACATTGATTAGCAGTGCTACTTGGTTGAGATAAAAAGAAGGAATCCAGCTACACATGGAAAAACAGCTGGGTATCCACAAAAAGTGTCTATCAGGACAGCAATAAGTTAAAGGTAAGTGCAAAAGAGGTGTGTAGCAAGAAGAGGAAGAACAGTCAGATGGTTTCAGGGGTTTCTGTTTGGCTAGCATAGCCACGGATCCAGTATCAATGGATCCTGCCATTAAATAGGCAGATCAGGAAAGCTCCAAAGGCATTCATTACATGACACAGCTTTCTCAAAACCAACTCAGGTGTGTACTTGATATTGTGCTATTTCAGGTACTAAAATCAAAGTTGCCTCAGTAGAAAAGAGTAACAGCTATGGAAACGTATTCACTTAGCAGACAACTAGCTTTTGAAGATAGTACTACCAAAGATTCTTTTGTCCCTGCTTCTCCTTTGCATTGCTATCCAAAAAGCTCTGTCAACACTGGTTCATCTGACTTTCCTTTTGTCTTCAACCAACAAGATCAATTTAAGCAAGATTTGTTTAAACTGAAGTGTCAGATGATTCATTATATTTTATCTAAAGTAGAGTTAGTAAGCATTTCATTGACAGGATGAAAACTTGTTCCAGAAGGGTACCAAGAACTTTCTTACAGTGGTAATATTTCAGACTTTCCCATTTTATGTTTTGGCAGGAACACTGCAGGCAGAGGCCAGCATTAGCCTAGTTATAACTGTTTGTGGTGTATGGATTACTTCAGTTATTTCTGCACGTCACTGCAAGCAATTCCAGAGTTTGGAAAGTTAATAGAATCTTGAATGGCAAAGAATTTTCTCAAATAATTATAATATATTTCATTATGTATATAGTAAACAATTTATTTTTAATTTTAATCTTTCATAGAATAGCTTTTTTATTGCAACAGATATGTATCTGATCATTCAGTTCCTATTTTGTATGTGTGTAGTTAAATACGTATCAGAAGAGTAATTTAAACACACCTATGTATGTAACAATAATTTACATATATTAATTTAAATGTATGTATTTTTTTTTAAAACAGTTTGTGGTAACATAAGAAAAAGTCCATCATGAATTTGTCTTCAGCCTGAGACCATCTTAAGCCTCCTGCAATTATGACGAGGCTTATCAACTCCCTGCATAATTTCTCCTCTTCTATTCTCTCAGCTGAACTGTAAATACACACTTACATATACATTTGTTTCAAGATGAATCAGAAACGTGTACATGTCTCATCACTTGCAGTAACCAAAGATGCTTTATAGTGTAGCTGTGAACATTACAGATGTGCAAGGGCATGCATATACACACTATGAGAATGTGAGAGCTTGTGCTGTGTGTGAAGCAACAGGCGCAGCAGCACGGTAAAACAGCCTCCCTTTTGCAGTTTGTGTTCCCTCAGTGGTTTGTTGGCATAGTTTATGACAGTTACTTATATTCATTTCAAGCCTGGGGGGAGAACAAACTTGAAAGATGGTTTGCTGGTAAGTGTTCGTTCCTTAGAAAATGTAAGCAAAATGGAACATATTACTTTCCCCCCACCCCCCTTCAGTGGTCTGATAATTACATTTAATCATTCATTTTACATTGAAAATACATCACGCACATTTGAGAAGAACCGATGACGAACAAAAAAGATATTATAATTGTTTTTCTCCTTTGAATGTGTTTGCATGCAAAATTAACAAATATTATGGAAAAAGAAATGTATTATTTTAGGAGAAATTTCTTACAGTACCAACAAAGTTAAAATCAGAAGTAAAGGTAAAAGCAAGGCACGCATGTGAACTTACAAGCCAGAGAAAACACAACATAACTGGTGATGAAATTGGAAGGGAAATATGAAGACACAAAGGTTTCCATAGCAATGCACTACTATTAATTTCTCTTGAAGCAGAAAAATTCTCTAGAACAACAACACTCTAGCAAAAATGGATGTAAATACATTACAAAGGTTTCTTTCTCTACATTTCTTGTATGATTTCATTTTATATGACATCAGAATTATTAATGAAGTGTGAGACAAGGGTCTATGATAGTGTGGCTTGGCACATACAGAAAATAAAACAACATCAGTACTAAAATAGAACACATTCATAAAGGTGAAGAAATACTGAAAAAACCTGAAGGATACAAGTTTTGCTAATGAAATGCAGAAACATTTATTTTGCTTTATTACATTTTTCTTCTACTAACAGCAAGAATGGAAATAAAATTCAGATTTACCTCTACACATTCCATATTTCATAGTTAGCTGAAGGTCTACACAGTATTGATTATACAGACACCAAGATTAGTGTTTTAAATAATGTTAGTTTATAACCAGTGTGTTCTGAACTGTTAGGATGGTGTAGAGCAGCCAGGTCACAGTTACATCTTCCTCATTTTTCCTACTTTTCTTCCTTCCCCATGTCTTCCTCATCTCATATTGTAGGAATGATATGGAAATGTTGTCTTCCTAACTATATGAACTATAAAATAGAATAATTAATTGCCATTCCATAGCACAAAAGACCCTGAAATAAAATCCTTTTATATTATACAAAAATGTAGACAATGATGATTATTTATTATTGTTAATAACAACATGTTGTCATTTTGGTCAAATAGAAAAATGTTGGACTTCTGTATCCTGATTTTGATGGGAATTTTTCCTCACTGAAATGTTTCTTTCTAGTATTGTTTTTAAAAATATGTTAGGCAAACTCACTGACCCGGGACGGCCATCCAGCAGCATTTTAAAGAAGGAAGCCACCTTAAAAGAGAAAGTTCGGAACCAAATTCTATTCTTATGTACATCACTCTCATGTTTGCTTTTCTGAGAGGATAATTATTTTCTGCAAGACATTCAGTCTAAAATTCATTCAAATTTTGCATCCATTTAATTTCATTCTTTAGCCTGTGAATGTTTATGTTCATATAATGAATTTGTTAGATTTGGCAACTTGAGAGCACTGGTCTCACTAAAGTTAGTGCAAGATAAGCCTTTAATATTCATACAAGACTATGATCCAAAATTTCCTATCAGCTATCCTATCATACTATTGTTATGTAGTTAGTACTGAATTTGTAGTATATTGTACTAGAGTATTATAAGTTTATATCAAAGTAATAGGTTGTATTATATTAAAGTAATAGGTTGAGTACTATTCTTGCCTGTCTATTGTCTCAGCTTAGTCCAATTCTCAGCATTTTCAAACTTCTTTTAAAATAAATATCTTTATTATTTTGTATGGAATTGTCATTGTCTGGGAATTTTTTACTTGATTGTGGTACCTTAAGGAAAGTGTTTACCTTAGGTCCTGGGTCCCTTGAGCCTACTACATTTTCAGTGATGTCTTGCAAAAAAAACTAAGAAAAGAAAAAATGTTGGGTCTATATTGCCTCTCTTACGATCTCTAATAGTTAATAAGTCATACAAAGAAAACCGTTCAGCTATGACATGCATTTTGGAGAGTCAAGGAATATTCTGCAAATTGGTAAATTATCAAGAACAGCTGTCACTTTCTTTATATAAATGCACATGAGTATTTGCAAAGCAATTCACTAATGGAGTAATACATTTCTCAGTGTAAATACGATTTAGTAAACAAATGAGCAAAATTACTTCCTTTGATAATGACATCAAAATTGACATTTTTGCAAATTAAAACTGGTAAAGAAAAGATCTGATCAAAGCTGTTACCTTTTTAAGCCTACTCACAGCTCAAAAGCACTGTTTTTTTTGGTAGAACATAAAAATTTCCAAATTAAATGGATTCATGCCTATGTGGAAAGACGGACACAACAGACAAAATTATATATATAGTTCTTTGAGTGTGATGTAAATCTCATACATCAGTTTGCTCCAGAGGTTTAGAATGATTTCACAGGCAATCAAGCCAGATTTACACTGATATTGCAAAGTGGAAATACATTCTTAGTTTTAAAGCAAACTTCAATAAATTCTATAATTCTATCGAAATGAATGTGTTTGGATAGAAAAAAGATCAAAGAACATTTATGTCAGAGATTATATAAAATATATATCCAATGTAAGAAGGGATATACATTTTAACCAAGGGGTACTTGTATGAGCACTTGACTCATTTTGTCCTTTCAATTTTTTATTTGTTACCATGTTTTGCTTGCCTGTCTTGCTTTTAGAATTCAATGAAACTGGAGTGAGAACCGAAATTTGTGCCGCAAAATGCAGAGAATAGCTTTTTTGTCTGGTTGCATCTCTTGTTTTCTGGTAATCTGACAATCTGAGGCCATGAAACTTTCTGAGTGCTCAATTCTGGTAATACTAATTAGCCTCTATTGCTGATGTTCTGACCCCTCTGATTTCCCATGTCTGTGGACTCCAAGAATAGTTTTCCTGTTGTTTTGTTATTGGTAACAGCTCACTCTCATGATGTGGGAAATTCTTTGCCTACAGGGATAATGTCTCTTAGCTGTGTGTTGTGAAAGACTGTATTCCGGTCTTCTGAAAGGTCAAAACATTCTACTGAAGCTTGACGACAATTTGACAATAGCTTGATAATTGCCACCTGGGCTGTTCTGCACTCCCATGAAAATATTTACTCTCTGTGTCTGGACACAGCTCTGAAAATTCTTTTCCAGTTATGATCCATGTTTTCTTTTTCTGTGTTCATCATGTTCCAAAGTATCTATTCTGGAACAATTTATACCATATTTTCTCTCTGTGTCAGCCAAAATTTTTAACATAATGGTAAATTTTAGAAATGTCTTTGCAACCTAGTGTACTAGTGTATTAACATAAGATAGATAACAAAAAGCAAAAACAAACAAACAAACAAAAAAAACCACCAAAAAAACAATAAAAAAATTGGGGCAAATATTTCTCTGTTATTCCTTCTAAATTTGATCTGGACCTAAAATCTTACAATCAGTTGGAGAATCTGGCCTCATGAAAGCAATGCATTTTGTGAAATTCCAATTTTGTAACTCTTTTTTGTTCTCTAATTTCTAATATATTCAAACAATAACAAAAATATATCAGAGAGTAAGATTCTTGACCAGGCTTTTATGAGTTCTTCTTTTTGGTAATTACCACAGGCAGACTTTCATTGAGCATAAAAATATATAAAAGAGACATAAATAGATATAAAATACTTAAAGGAAAATCGTCCTGAAATATTTTCTAAAAAATTTAGATGACTCATTTCCCAGAAAAAAAATGTGTACTTCTCTTAATTCACTATAAAATGCATTTAGAGTCATATAATCATTAAAGCTGAAAGATACCTCCAAGACCATCAAGCCCAACCTTTGACCAAAAACCACCATGCCAACCTAAATCACAGTGCTAAGTGCCGTGTCCAGTCATTTCCTGATTTTTTCCAGGGTTGATAACTCCACCACTTCTCTGACCAACCTGTTCCAATACTTAACCATTCCTTCGCTGAAACAGTTTTTCCTGATGTCCAACCTTAACCTCCCCTGGCACAGCTTGAGGCCATTTCTTCTTGTCCTATCACTAGCTGCAGGGAGAACAGACCAACTTCCATTTCGTTACAACCTCCTTTCAGGCAGTTGTAGAGAGTGATAAGGTGTCTCCTGAGTATCCTCTTGTCCAGGCTAAACAACCCCAGCTCCCTCAGCTGTTCCTCATAAGACTTTGCTCCAGACCGTTCACCAGCTCTGTTGCCCAGAACTGGACAGGAGATTTGAGGTGTGACCTCACCAGTGCTGAGTACAGGGGGACAATCCCTGCCTTGGTCCTGCTGGCCACACTATTGTTGATACAGGCCAGGATGCCACTGGCCTTCCTGGCCTGAGCACGTGCTGGATCATGTCCAGCTGCTTGTTGACCAACACTCTCAGGTCCTTTTCCACCAGGCATCTTTACAGCCACTTTTCCCTATTGTGCTGCCTGGGGTTGCTGTGACTCAAGGACAGGACCTGGCACTGGGCCTTGTTGAACCTCACACCTCAGCCTCAGCCCATCAATTCAGTCTGTCCAGATCCCTCTGCAGAGCCTTCCTGCCCTTCAGCAGTCCAACATTCCCACCCAATTTAGTGTTGTCTGTGAACTTATTGAGGGTGCACTAGATTTCCTCATGCAGATCATTGATCAAGATATTAAACATCACTGGCCCCATAAGCCTCAACATGTCACCATGACATATATTTAAAAGAGAAAATTTAGATGTAACATATGCATTATGAAGTGTATAGCAGATGACACATCATAAATAACCATTACATTAACCTTACAATTTTTCTCAGCTCTAGAGAACCAGATTTCAGATGTTCAACATGAACCAAAATGAATTGTAACTGTCACAGCTGCAATATAAAGAAAGACATGGTTGAGAGCTTTTTGATGGGTCACTAGTTTTTACTTTTGTGAACAATCTGCCTGTGATATTTTTGTCATTTTCTATGCTTTCCTTACTCTATAACTCAACAGAACACCAGTCTCAAGAATTAGTTATTCACCCCTTTCACAGGCATTACTTCTAATTCTTTGTGAAAAAGAAAAGGAATGTGTTCAGGACTGCCTTCAAATTAGGCTTCCTCAATACACTCAATTTACAGGGTAAAGATGTTTGTAAGCAATTTCAAAGGCATATGCCTACCTGGAGCCCTGTGGTAGTTTTACAGTTTGGAGGCCTATATATCCTAACTTAATAAACATATTACTGAATAAGTGAGGATAAATAAATGCATCATTAAGAAATTTAGAATAGTTAAAAATCCTTTGAACTTCATTTACATGCAAATTCACCATGACATGCATCTTTAAATAGAATTTAGATCTAACATATGCATTATGAAGTGTATAGCAGATGACACATCATAAATCAGCAATTGTTATTTCACAACAGAAGTTTTATACACTCACAAATGACATATACATTACCCTTGTACTTATTCCCTTTTTCTGTAATATATTTTTATAAAATTATAATATGGCAAAATTTTCAGACTTCTTGCTAAACAATTCTGTATTCTTCAGCAGGTGTAGCTATTTATATTTATTATTTAATGTCATTGTCTCTACACATACAAAAAGAAAACATTAAATTAACATCTAAATATAAATTTCTGCAGTCCACAGGAATACTTTTATTCAACTACTAAAGTCAGTATTCATGTTGGTAGAGTCCAGAATAACATTCTTTAGAAGCCATGAAAAAGGATTAAATCACTGGAATGCAGAAAACTGGGCATTAAATCTAAAATGTAATTCCTCAGTGAGCCTGCTGCTTAGGTTTTTAGTTGACCTAAGAAGCTCAAAATACAGAGGAATGAGTTTTCATTCATTCAAATTACAAAAGGCAAATAGTGCCTTTGGAATACTGACAATTAAAAGAAAAAAAAAAACCAAAATCAAACCTGCAATCAACAAAAACCCCTAGTACGCTTAGATGGTATTTCCCCTTTCCCTCCTGTGTTCATGTTGCATAATCAGTGTAACTGAGAAGAAAGACGTGGTAGACTCAGTAGAGGCAGTTGAAGGTGTGACGTTTCCATGGTATGTTCACTCTGATCCTCCGTGGACATTTCTGCCTCTTTAGCAAAAGTGACAAGACAGGGAACGGGTCTGATTTTCAGCAGCCATATTTTACAGAGTAGTTTCACAGGACAAATGCTGATGAGAGCAGTTGATGTAGTCCATCTGACCATATCTGTATGTGTAGGGGGTCTGGAACACAGGACCAGCTGTCCAGGCAATATGCAGGTAACTGTTCAGAAGAGGAACAGGGCAACTGTATCAATCCTACTCCTACTACTCTTCTACAAGAAGCAGTGGCCATAATCCCAATTTACGTCTTTTTTTTCTTATTAAACTTATACCTATAAGAAAATATTTAAAAATATCTAATGGCCCTCAAGCACATTCCTAACACATCAAAGACCCAAGGCCCTGACCAAACATCAGGGCAGCCACTGCTCTACTCACTACTTCAGGACTAATCGTATAGTTTCACTCCATTTCCACACGACTCCTGACCCTAGGCCTACTTTCACAATCCTAGTCTTACTGCAATAATGATGAGACACCATATGGATAAAACACATTCCAAGGCTGCCACACCCCAACAGTCCAAAAAGGTTATAATATTGCATAATTTTGTTCAACACATCTGAAGCATTCTTCTTGCCAGGATTCTTTTGAGTGTTTTTACACTCTGCCTTAGTCACTACCCTAGAATTATGCAGACAATGCCCCCCAGTAAGAATCAAACCCCTCAACCCCATGAAAACCCCCTTGTAAACACTAGGTAGCATCATAAAGCACCAGTCCCTAACATTTGTACTGTGATAAACTCATGAAGTCACAAAACACCTCTGTATCTGTGTGGTTAGCCACAGTATGGCAATTAAGCTCACATATAGTAACTGTAGTAACTGCAGAGTGAAAAAAAATCAGAAAGAAAAATGCATCTTCTGTCTAGGCAGTACTATCTGATACCTTTGAGATGTGTTTGGGAATAACTTTTATGGTAATAACTGAGGCAATTGCTCCTTCTTGCTAGTGTAAAAGTAATGTTTTAATTATTAAATACAAATATATTTTGTCTTTATAATGAATTGGTACAGACTCCCAAAGTTCATACTGTCTTCTCTGATTGCTTATTAGTGATTCTGTGGCTAATGTGAGACATTAGGAAATGCTTCTATCACACCAGTGTACTCAAATATGAAGTTTCTGTGGAAACCTCTACAGGTTTCTAAAGTTTTCTCCCTCCTATTCTCCTTGCCCTTTCTGTAGCCTTGAGACCTATACAAGAAATTGAACATTGTTAAGTGGTCTAATACAACTATTTTAAAAATGACACAGGTGAGGACTAGAGTGCTTTGGTGTTTGCCAACTATCCTGAAGTGTCTCTCGACACAAGCCAAATGTTAAGGCAGAAAGAAAAGAAAAAATCTTTTTGCATAATTTAAATGTAAACATCTCATTTACTGTTTTGGAAAGTGACAAAAAAAATCTACTACTTTGATATGCACATTTTGCCTTTGATATGTACAATTCTCATATTAAATTCTTGAAGCAGAAAGCTCTATTATAGCAATTTAGAATATGTTCCTTTCATTCTGTCAAACCAGATTAAAGGGGACAAGTATGAGAGATACCTACATTTACAATCGATCAGATAATGGTTCTGCTGTTAGAGAGTATAATTTCTCTATAATGGGAAAAATTTTCCTTAGTTTTTTTTTCCTTGAGAAGACTAAGAAGATAGGTTTTTTTTTTCCCATCTCCATCTTTTCCAAATTTCCTATGCATATCTCAAATATTGGAGATATTCTCAAACATTTTTTCAAAGTTTGGGACAGTAAAGACGGGACAAGAAAGATTAAGACAAGAATGCCTTTATCTACTTCAAGCCTCTCTGAAAAGTTTCAACTAGTTACCTTGTTAGCCTTCTTTCTTTTACGCAGTGCAGTAATAATAGACCAATATAATTGAAATTTTCCGCAAAGCTTCTGTAATATCTGAAAGATTTGTGAAGGACTGATTTTAGGCATCTGTGTCAATCTATAAAGGCCTCCACATTTAAGAGATTGGGATAGATTTCTTCCTTTAATTCCCAAGTTATTTTTTAACTACATTAGACTGGTTTGAGTAATGTGAAGTTGGTAGGTAGGTTCCCCAAATAATTCCAGCCTTGCTTTTTTTTTGTTTCCAATTTCAGAAGGTGGGGATGCTAGAAATGTGATTTTGTCATGGCTGTGTAATCCAGCCAACATTTAGCTGACCTGCCTCAATATACCGTTGAAGGACTAGTTAGCCTTTTGACATGATCTGGTCTCTCATCAGTGATGAGAACAGATTTTGTTTTTCTTCTGTGGGAAGAGGGCTTTCCACTTAAATCCATCGTGCTGGCATTCTTTTCTCTATGTAATCTGGTGGGCCATACAAAAAAAAGAAATGCATTGATGGGAGTGATATGTTGGCTCTCCAGAGATTTCCACGCAACCTCATTTTGCTATTTCTTCACAGTATTCACACACAGAGTTTTGTACCTGAATTGTATCTGACAGTCACAAAGGTTTAGTTACAAATTCCTACTCTGACATTTTCCTACTTAGGTATCCACTTCACAAATGACTACAAAACCTCCATGTTTGACTGTGTAACAGTCTTTGGTGATGATGCCACAAATCACAAAATCAATTAGAACTGATTCTTCAAACTTTACTTTTTTATCTTGTGCTCAGTTTGTATTCCCTTCTCTCTGCTACATCTGAAGCTAGCAACCACTTCCCTGCTGTGATAGGGTTTTAACCTACTCACATGTACAGTTGTTTGTGTGACCTTGTTACAAAAGGATTTTTTTTACTTTATTAGTGATGTTATTAAGCTTTTTCATTTTTAAAAAAAATCAATACTTTTTCCCAACAATTCTGAAATTCTGTTATTTAACAAGAACTAAGAAGTTGGACTTCAAGCCCTGAGTGTTTACCTAAGTTTTTCTTATAAATTTCTTGGCAAGGTACAGCTCTACAAACTCATTATGTAAGATAAATTAGTATTGACTCACTGAGTACATAAATGCTTGCTTCAGCCTCCTGTTCTGTCCTAGTCTCTCCAAAATCTCTAGTACCATCCAAAAATTTTTTCTTTTCTATTTAGATAGGTGATTAAATCAGATTGTATGCCAGGTTATCTAGGGAGCACAACTACTGTGAAATTGTAACTTAATCACTTTCTGCTTCAAAAGTGTTCATGTGACTCTCTTAGTCTAACTATTTGTTTTACCCCATTTAGTTCCATAAATCCTTAAAAACTTGTCTGACACTATGTTTCTCCAACTTTGATAATCGATGAAAAATAAATCTTGACACAGTTTCAACCTCTGCATTAGGAGAAGGATTGCGTCTGCAGAGCAAATGTCACATGACCAAAACCATAGTTGTACCTCTTTTGTGGTGATCATAGAATAAACCAACAATATGCAGCAAGACCTAGGGAATGGCTCCTAGAAGTGGATGATAGCAGTGTCAAGAAAATCTCGTTTTCTTCCTGATGTGTCTGAGAACATTAACTTCTGATAATAGGAAATAGTTTTACATTTCTCTATGCTCATCATACCAATATTTGATTGAACATTTTATAAGCTTTATCTGACCTATTCATGATATCTCATATACACTCTTGATGGATTATAGGTGTATTTTTTCCTAGATGAATGCTCCTGTATAAGAACAAATTTCTAGGAAAATATCTCCAAACTTTTGCGTAATATTTTGGGCTTAGATTCATAGCTTGGTAAGTGAGAAGGCTTTTCTGGCTTCTGAAACAAACTGCAGGAGTTATTTCTATATGGATATTAAGTTCATGCACCCCTTGTCTCATGTATATCATATTATGCTTGAATATGCCTCAGGTGTTCTTTAGTTTTCTTTTTCCTGTTTATAATGTTATTCCTGTAGCTTAAGCCTCTTTTCCCTCATACATATTTGTGCCTCTGAAGTCTAAAGGCACACAATGGGTACTTCTTCCACTAAAAAATTTAGATTAACTAATTAAGATAGATTTTCCAAAAAATCACTGCGAGAAGTATCATCTATCACCTGAGAAAATCTCTCTGTCCTTATAATTTGCCACACACATGCATCTTTCTCCTTTGACCTCAAGTCCCAAAGCTATGCATTGGAGCTATTCATCTTCTCTTAGAGAAAGAGTCACAAGAAAGTTTTAGTCAAGGAGATTTAAACACAACCATAATGGATGATTCCGGCTGTGAAGTACTTCTGTGTTGTTTTGCCATGGTCTGACATTATACAGTGTTTGGCATCTTCACAGAATAAGAGGATTCCTGACTCGAAAGCATAAAGTCCTACAGCTGAAGATAAGACCTTAGTAATCCAGCTGTAATAATTGTGAGAGTGCAACAGGTGTTGTGGATCAAACACACAGAGGACAATTAATACTGGGATTGCACTAGCACTACAAATAAGGGATGTCTGTTCAAAAAAAAAAAAAAAGGAAAACCACATATTTAAAGAAATGTTGTTTTTGCCACTGATACATAGCCCTAGCTGTTTGAGATACCACAATCCCATTTGATTTTTTAGTTTATTTTGTGTCTATATTGCAACTTGTGTCAGAATCTGCAAATTCTCAGAAAATAAATGTTTATGTATTATAAACAGCACTATACATATTAATTGAAAACAACAAATATTTGCAATCATAGAAAAGAATGCTTGTTATCCTAGTAGTTATTGTATTAGTACCCAAGGACAGTAGTGGTGAGGGTAAAAGCACAGGTACATACAACTTCATAATATTGGATGCTTGTGCTTGTGCTTGTGATGAATTTACTGGTCGGTTCTGGAAGGAAAATACTCTCCATGAAAATCCAGGTAGCTGAGAAGGCCTAGAGGTATTTGCGCTATGCCATGACCTATTTTTTTATATGTTCATCAAAATATATGAAACGGAAAGATTCTGAGTTGGTAATAATTTTTTTTGTTGTGATAGCTCATGGTTTTGACAGCAAAATTCAGTATAATATCTTAGCACTGCATTTCTTTACCATCTAAAATATTAATACAAGATTGACTAAATATCTCTTTTAAAGTCTGTAGAGCCCAGAGGTTATTAAGAAATCCTGGTTTTGTCTTCAGGGGTTTCAGTCTCCTTTCCATACCTGCAGATAGCTTTTGTGCACTCAGCTTCTGAAGGATGGATCTTTTTCAAAGCTGAGGGGGAGGAATGCTAATAAATCACATCTTTATGAAATATTCATTAATTCAGTGAGTTCTTTACAAGGCTGCTGCCAAGGCAGCGCAGGGTGACGAATTACATTTTACACACAGAGGAAATGGTTGACAAGATACATTGTCTATATAGAGGGTTTCCTGAATGGTCACATACAAAGCTAACCAACAAAAGTTGTTTACACTATTAAGCAAGTGAGACAAAAATGCAGCTGTGTATATCTTTGCCAAGTTCCCCTACCTCTTCTTTTATGAAGAGTTTTCCCTCCTGCCTTAGTTCTACTTCATAACAAATTTTGTTCTTTTGAAGTGCTTTACTTAGAATGCCAGTGGAATGAACTCAGATGGTAAGAAAAAAGTGAGCCAGCCTTGTGGCCTTTGTTACATTTTATAAGAGGATGTGGACTTACTTTAAGGTCTCTCTTCATGTGTCAGCAGCCATCAGAACCACACTGCACAAAAACAAACTGAATGTTCCATCACCAGAAAGTGAAATGGCATCTCTTTCTTGTTTGCCTCTTTCATCTCTTTTGCACTCCGAAAGCAACCCCTGGGTAGCGAGGACACTGGAATCAGTACGGCTACGCTCCATCTTGCCCACCGTTGTGCCCTAGCACAACATCATGATACAGAGGATGGTGTTCTTGTGACAGCACTCGAAGAGCACATCTTTCATTACAAGGTACATAGCTTTTGACTGGCTCAGTAAAAGAGGAATGATACATTTACAAAGACTCAAAGGCAAAGGCTGCAGAAAGTAGCCATTAAAATGTAATGGAACTCCTCTTCAGTGGAGCATACAAAGTGTTGAAGAACCAGGTTTTGTCCCAGACATGAAAGAAGACAAGATGCAAGGACTGTGACTTAATGAAATTGCATCTTTATTAACTCATCTGGGAGCTATGCAGATTGTCTTAATGATTTCCACTTTCTGGAGAGCAAACTCCACTATATTAAAAATCTACACAGGCTGGACTTTTAACAGGGTGTTTGTCATACCTTCTGTGTGTATGAAGGTAAAGGGGGATGTTGGAAAAAGAAATATCCCCCAACTCACCACGATGCATTTTTATTTTGTTCATACTGTTACTATTGTTGTAGGGGATTTTTTGGGGGTTTATGTCTTCATCTTATACTTCCAAAATACATACACAGTTTGAGAACAATAGGCTGTCCTACCCTGAAAAGCAAATAAACTCCTCTTAATTTTCATATTAGTTCCATTTCATAAATTCATAGAATGGTTTGGGTTGAAAAGAACCTTAAAAACCATCTAGTTTCAAACCTCCAACATGCTCAGGGATGCCCTTCACTAGAGTGGGTTGCTTGAGGCCTAATCCAGTCTGGACTTGAACACTTCCAGGAATGGGGCATCCACACCTTCTCTGGGCAACCTGTTCCAGTGCCTCACCACAATGAATAAACAATTTGTTCCTCACATCTACTCTAAATCTCTCCTCTTTTATCTTAAAAAGGTTCTGCTTTGTCCTATCATTATCAGGCTGTGCAAAAATTTGCTCTCCTCTTTCCTAAAAGCAGTCTTTAGGTACTAGGAGGCTGCAATGAGGTCTTCCCAGAGCTTTTTCTTCTCCAGGCTGAACAACCCCTAATGTCTCAGCCTGTCTACACAAGAGAAGTGCTCCAGCCCTCAGATCATCTTTATGGCCCTCCTTTGCACTCGTTCCAGGAGGTCCATGTCCTTCTTATGTTGAGGATCCCAGACCTGTATGTACTACTGCAGATGGGGTCTCCCAAGATCAGAGCTGAGGGGCAGAATTGCCTCCTTCAACCTGCTGGTCATGCTGCTTTAGATGCAGCCCAGGATACAACTGGGTTGTAAGTGCACAGTGTTGGCTCATGTTCAGCTTTCCATCCATTAGAACCCACCAGGCCTTCTCCTGCTGTCTTTGAGTTCTTGTCTCAGTCTCTACTCATGTCTGGGATTGCCCGGGCTCAGCTGCAGAACCTCGTCTTTAGCCTAGTTGAAGTTCACGGGGGTCTCCTGGACATCCTTTCCCTCTGTTGTGTCAATTGCAGTGCTCAGCTTCGTGTTGTCTGCAAACTTGCTGAGGGTGCAGTCAATCTCATTACCCATGTGATTGATGAAGTTTCATAAACAATGTTTGTGCTCGATTTCAAGTCTTTAAAAGAAACCCAACCCTGAGCCTTCTGTATTAGGTAGGGAGGAATAGTTATATGAGGTACTTTCAGTGTTTTAAAGGTGGGAATGTTCTTTTCTTAGCTCTGTCACAAGCAACCACTGTGTAGTTTTCAATTTGATGGCTGATGTGAAGATTTTGAATTCTGAATTAAGTTTCTTTTGGTAAACAATGTATACTTGATTTTTTTCCCAAGAAATCTCAATTTGTGCACTAAAGATCAAATCAGAATCTAATCAAAGACTTAAGGAGCACCTTGAATGGGTTTTAAGACTGCAATACATTTTAAAGTGCTTACCTGAGGCCAAATTCAGCTGATCATTAGACATCTTGTTTGCAAATAAACGTGAGATATCTTCTGTTTTCAAAATTAACATGTACGATATTAAGGAAAAAATGTACTAACAAATTAAACAAAACAAGTCGTTTAAGGAACAAGAAAGTAAAGTATTCATTTTTGTTTCTTCTTTTTCATATCCATAGGATTTTCTGTTAACCTATGTATAACTCATTTATTTTGGAGAAAAAAAAAGCAGTCCCCTACTCATTTTGGGTCAACTTCACAATGTTGACATTCATGAGAATTAGCTTGCAGAATTTCAAGGCACACCATCTATAGCAAAAGGGCAAACACTTTCCTTTATATAGCAGGGTCATGAGCAATGGATGTAGACAATGCTATTGAAATGCATGATAATTAAAAATAAGAAGATGAAGTACTCTAATGGGAAATGTTCTGCAATTTGTTTCAGTTTCTAAGGTCAATTTTTAACAAATTCAAATAAACTCACATTTGAATCCTTTCAGATCACCAGGGAACATACATCATTGAAATATCACTGAAGCATGTCATCTGGCTTTTCCTGTGCTCCTAATCCCCCATCCTTGAAATGTCCCCTGTATTGAATGAATACAGAGGTTCAGGAACAAATTTGGATATCCATATGCCTTCAAGAATTTGCAGGAGATTTTTTCTCCCTTGACACCAGCTAGGCTGGACAAGCAGCCAGGAAATGTGTCCCTGAACCTTTACTAGTCCCTGCTGAGTGAAGATAGCTCCTTGCTGGACAAATTATGTCCCCATGTCCTTTATAAAGTTGGCTGCAGAATTCTCAAATGAAATAAGAAGTTAAATAATAATTAATACTTTCATAGATTTTACATGTTTAAAGCAGAAAAGTAATCAATTATTTGAGCAAATTAGATTTTTCTCCAAATTTTATTTCTTTCTGTGTTTTTTATTTTTAGGCATCATAAATTGTACAAAGTAATTGAGAACTTTGACTTAGGGCTTCTGATACCAACATTCAAATATACGTGTTTATTACTGACACAAACATACTTCTTCCCTTGTTTTACTTGGTGAAATGGTTACTGAAAACCTACAGTATCATTTTGATAGCATCTTATTCACACATATTAATGATGCTGTTTATTTTTGTAAATTCAAAGTTTGAGGGTTTTTGACTTAGCTCAATAAGGTGAAGCTGTAACCTTACAGGAGACAGATTTCCATAGACTTTTTCCAGATGATAGCAGTATCATAATCAGCCAAAGACATGAGGTTGCACTTCAAAAATTATCAAAAGTATGATGAAAGCTTTTCTTTTCTCTTTGAGCACTCATAGTAAGAAATGTTAATTAGCCATGTCAGCTTCCAGAACTTATTAAGAAATCCATCTCCTGAAATTTAGCACCAGTTCTTCAAATAGGTACCAACTCCTGCAAAGACATTGAGGTTTGAAAATTTGAAATGTGGTCTAGAGAAAGCTCATGAAGTTACCTTACAGCAGCATCCTTAAGGTCACAGCTCAAGAAGAATTTAACAAAAAGATCAGGTCTAGAAATGAGGGAAAACAGTGCATCTCTTTAATTTTCAATGTTTTTCTATATAACAAATTTCTTAAAAAATCCCCAAGATCCAGGGTTTCACATATTTACTACATATTCACCTGCAGACAGTAAAAGGCACTGGTCTCTTGTACCATATATGTGTTTTTCTTTTGCTTTAGAGGAGGGTAGTGCTGTCTTCTCAGCTGGTAAAACTACGAAGTAGATACAGCAGTAAAGGGAAAAAGGGTAGTTACTCTGGTTTTAATAGGATCCTAGGTGCACGGTTCATTAAAGGTGAAAACATGCTGAGAGTACACTTCGTATAACGCATATACAATTTTTATGGACTTCACAAATTAGCATATTTATTTAAAAACTTTCAATAAGAAATTTAACATATGAAGTAGTTGTCTCCTTATTTTAATTACTTCCTCTAAATGAGTCCAGTTTACAAAATATGTTCTAGACAGAGAGATTTTATCCAAGGTTGGAGCCTCTAGTTTTGAGATAGTATGGAGCTTTTGGCCTCTTACTGTGAATATTTGTTTTTTTCACTTTGCAAAACCTCAAACTAAGTTACATATCAGACTATTAGAATTATAGGTATGTGAGACTAAGGTACAAGGAGTGTGTGTAAAGGGTACAAGGAAATGGAAAGGGTATAAAATGTATAAAAAAGGTATAAAAAAGAAAAGACAAAAATCATCAGGATATCAGTAGAATCCTAAGAATGCCTTTGGGGTAAAGATTATATTGAAAATCTGTATCTGTACTAATGGCATGAGTTTTGAACTAAAATATGTATACTGATTTGGGTTTATCTTTTATTTCTTTTTCTACTTTGGGTAAGTAATTTGGGAATATAAGCAAGAAAATAATACAGGACAGATAAAAGATTTAATCTTAAAATTGCCTTCACTAAGCATTATTATAAAATTCAGGAAGAAAACAGGGCTTGGGGAAGAAATCACATTTAGAAAGAAAATATGTGTTCAAAGAAACAAATGGCAATTGATAGGCTCTGTAGGTTCTGAAGTTTAATTCTTTACAGTGTATCTTGAAGAGTCTAGTAGTGGTGATTTCTGTCACATCTCAGAAGTTGTGATGCTGGATTTCTGTTTGGAATTTACTCTGTGGAATCACCTTAAGAGTTGAATAGACACTAGCTATTGAATCTTTCCACTGTATTTTTCCCAAAGAACTATTTCTATCTACATATGAGTAAATGCACAATAATCCAACAAACACTAAATTTTTTGTTGTCTTTCTGAGCCATCCTCCTTGGTGTTCGTGATTATGAGCTCATCGTATACGTTAATGTTAATCCTTTGTTGTTTAATGTGAAAAATCTCCAAAAACTCGAACATGGGAGAGGAAGTGCAATAAGCATAGGACTAGAATCAGTTGGTATTTTTCCTTATATGAACAAAATGTTCTAAAATTGTCCCTATTTTGTGTTGCGTCTCCCAAAAGAAGCAGCGCATAATATAGTGTGCAGTAAATAAAAAGACTAAGATATATGAATCAATATCAATTTCCTTCTTTCAACTCTTGAGTAACCTTGAAAGAAATTCTTGAAAAAACTAATTTTGAAAGAGATAACCTTGAAAAATTACCTTGAAAGACAGACCCTTATTTTTCTTTCTTTCCCCCATGTCTAACCTGTGCTATTAAGCTGATTCGCCTGTAAGCATGTTGACTTGATTCAACTTTAGCAGAGCAACAACAATGCAAATACTAGAATTTGGAGAAGCCTTCCTGACTAGTCCAAGAGTTAATTTTTCTTTGGACTGACTATCTTCCTTGCAGAAAGTAAGAAATAGCCTCTCCTCCCCTATTTGCCTTTTTCTCTGAATGTTGAGTTATCTGCAAAGATAAAGGGTGAGAATGTAAAACCAAGATGTGCTTAGGCACTGTTTGAAGAGGTAGATTGAAGGTTTATCTGCTGTGCCATGCTGCTTCCTACTTCAGTGCTCAGAGGTTTCTTTATTTTTTGCTTTATTGTTGCAGACCTCCTTTTGCAAAGAGGTACAGAAGTCCTACGTCTAGAATTTGATATCTATTTTAGCAATTGGGTTTTCACACAGATTTATAGGAAAGGTATTGCTAACAGAGAGGGTGCAATATGACTCATAGTTTTACTTTAATATTTGCTGGGGTTATGACGCTGAGGTTAATAATTCTACAATGAATGTTATGAGATGATACTGCTGAGGAGTTGGAAGCTCAAGAAAAGAAAGCATAGACACGCTTTAGGCATTAGCATTTTAAATCTTTATGTTTCCTTTTTAAAGCCTCATCAGTAATTTGTAATCCAGAGATTATAGTCTCTGCTAGAGAATCAGGGATTCCTGGCTCAGAAAAAAACTATCTAAAGGCCCCATCTGTTACTTATTTCTGGCACAACTTGGAGTAAGAGGATCTAGAACAAGCTATTTCCAGTTCTGGGTAAAAGAACAGGTGGGGAGACATTTCCTCTTTTACCAGTATGGACCCTGCCCTTGCTTTTAGGTAATGCATGAGAAGAAATGATCCTTTTCTCTTGATCTGGTTTGCTTAAGAGTTTAGGGAGAGATACTCAGTCCTCCTAATGATGTTTCATTTAACCAGTTTGGAAAAGCAAATAAATAATTTAACTCATATTTGAAAGCCAAGATTTCCCTGGGTGTTGGCTTACATCCATTGCAAACATCTGGCATCTTTGATGGTATAGGAAATTTCACCATGAAAAAGAAAGTAGAAATATTATTTTCATCTTTAATTCTTCTCATGCGTCACCACTAAAGAGTCCCTTTGGTACTATACCATCCCAGCCACAGTCTATCCTTTTCACATAAACCATCATCTCAGAAACACAGCCTCCAGGCTCTTCCACCAAACTCTGTTGTAGCCCCTTCACTACCAAATTCTGCTTTCTACCAAAACAATCCAAGAAACAAAATATCCAAATAGCACAGACAATGTCATACTGAAATCTCTTGGCCTTAATTTCAGGATTTGAAAAAAAAAAAAAAAAAAAAAAAAATTTTNAAAAAAAAAAAAAATCTTTCATCATCCAGTTAATCAATGCTACCTGATTACTGTTATCTTCCACTTTAATCACACAGGAAGAAAAATAACATCATACTCTGCAATGACCGATACACTACGGAGTCTTTTAAGTTGTGTGTGCAAATTGGTAACACTTATTTTCTTCCACATAATATTCACCTTGACAGAAATGAATGGTAGCAATGCACCTACAAGTTACAAGGCACCTCTGAAAGGAAGGGCTCAATTTGATACTACAGGATTGTACCTCTGTGGTGGCAGTGTGTCCTTGTAAGCCAACTGACTGACTACAAAGTTTTTTTTCACCCTTTTTGTACATGACTCTTCCCATCACTTTGTTGAATATACATGTAGTATTCTAAAGACAAAAACCTTATATGAATGGCATTTTCAAGTTTGTGTCCTGAGGGAAATAGGCACTGTGCTCTAGCTGTGGAAAACAGAGTAATTAAGTTTGGTGATGGAGCCATTAGTGCACAGTTTGGGATCATACAACAGTACAATTTTTAAAAGGGCTAGTTGGGTTTATGGAAATTTTGGTGTAATTTTGTGGACACCTAATTCAAAAGGCTAATTTTGGTTCACCTAAAATCCCAGTGACAAAAACAGTTTAAGGGAATTCCATATGGGATCCATATGGAAATGCCTTTCAAACAGGATTCTTTTCTGTCTTAGTCATATAAAATTATGTGGTGATTTTCTGTAGTGATGTGGGTTTGTTCTCAAAACCTTTATGCACTGGATAACTGTCAAAAATCAGAGATGGGAAGGAGAAAATATATTTCTGATTATCACTGTTTGGGAGAATCAGATATTGAAGTTTTCAGTCAGGAAACAAAATCACTTATTTATAACTTTTTATAGAATTTTGCAGTGTCTATTCATTTTTATTATAACTTATGATTTTTTTCCTAATCTATTCTAATGAAGCAGCTGTAAAATATTAAAAAGCAAGTAGGTATCAGCCTCCAGGGATATTTTACATTATTAAACAAAATGTATGTATGTGGTTTTGTATGAGTATTTCTATATGCATGTTCAAAAGAGAGAGTAGAAAGAAATATCTACTATTTCTTTGTTGTATTCATCTGTCCGACTGTATAAGCCATTCTCTGAGGAGGCTGCTGCATGAAAATTCTACTTCTGATTTTGTTATGTTGCTGCAATTGCAGAGTTAAAGATCTAGCAGAAATCTACTAACATTCAAAATTAACAATGTTATTTACATGTTAACAATCCTGTGTGTTCAATTAATGTCTTATTTTAGAATCTGAACGAGATGGTTAATGAAGAGTCTTTGAACATTACTGTAACACTGCTGTCCTAGACCACTACCATTAGCCTGCAATGCAGCAAATTGTTGACAGCTATAACAAAGCATCACATCTGCCTTGTGAGCCCAGGATGCTGAAATACTCTCTGTTGCTGCGTAGTCAAGCAAGTGCTATTTCTGTTTAATACTATCACTCAAAACAAACAGATCAGTTGGTCACTTGGAATTGTTTTCTTAATTTGCTTTCTTAAGCAATACCTATGAAGTTTCCTTACCTGACAAATATTTGAAGATCTTTGCATTTAATTGGGGTCTGTGATCCACGAACATGTGAAAAAGTAGGCGATTTCTTTGCCATGTAAGTGATCTTTTGTCGCAGGGTAGCAAAGACTAGCTAGATGACATGTCGCTGCATCCTTACCTCATTTCTAGTCAGCAACTGTACAAATGAAATGCAATAGTTGCTGTATATCTACTGATTGTCGTCTCTAAATTAATGTAATCTGCTCTGCTGCAGTCATTCTACGAATACAAGGCTGTAAATTTAACTGCCTCCTTTTCCAACAGAAAGCTGGTTTGTTTGAGGATTTCCTTTTTATAGGTACATAAATTGAATCTTAGTCTTATGTGCAAGCATCACTGCTTTAAAAGTTATAACCAGTGAAGACAGGAATACTGATTCACTCTTGCACAACTAGTTTTCGTGTCAGACAGGTACATATGTACATCAGCTTGCAAAACTATTCAAATATCACAGCAATACCCTTAAAAATAGGGCATTTCAGGAGAGGCAGTTTTCCACAACATTCAATTACAGGAGCTGCTAAAAGCTAGAAACTAGTCTATAAACACTGTTAGTCTGAACCGATGGAGAATACAGTTTCATTTAGCCTTTTTTTTGCATTGGTCTGGGCTCGTTTTTATTGCCCCACTGTGGTAACAGTGACTTCACCTTTGTTTTAATTAATACACCTTTTTATTCATTTCAAATAAGTAGAAATAGCTAATACTTTTAAAGCATGTATAAGCAAAGATTCATGCTGTAGTCCTTTCTCAGGGAACATCAGAATTAATCAAGTGCAGAACATAAAGATTTGGTTTTGATGAAAAAAATGCAAATATGAAAACACCTCAAGCTGCAGTTTCAAGTACTTTGTCAGCTTGCACTGCTGCCTCAAGCAGCAGTCCTGACCTCCTTCTCCATCTGACAGCTTATTCTCACCCTGCTTTGCTTCCTCCCTTGGGCTAGCAGAAATGTTTGTGCTGCTGCTCATTGAACTAGATCAGGGAACCAATCAGAGCTAAAACTGCCTTTTTTTTTCCTGATTAATTTTAGCTTAGATCAGATTCTCAATTTGGTTCGCTGCAGGATTGCATGAACACAAAAAGGCTACCGGCCCGTGAGACAGGAAGGGTGAAATGCCAATTCATGTAGCATAAATACCATCTTAAACTGTGGTTCCAAATTTATTTTACCTCATTCTAACTGTTCACATGCACAGAAATTTGAAATCTTCTTTTCAAGCTTAACTCCTTGATTTAGCTTTTGATTAGCTAAGGGGTTTTTTCCAGAATAACCAGTGAACCTCCCCAGCTACCTCTGCCGTTTATAATCAAAAGGTGTATATGTAAACTGTATTATTCACAGTAAAGATATAGGATAGTACACAGGGGAAAGGTGTTCAGTCTCATGACATCAGCAAGTGCTTTACAAAAGTCCTTTCAGACACTTAGGAAACCCCATATTATAAAACTTATTTTTCCTCAGCACTTATTGCAGCTTTTCTAGAGAACCTGTTGGCTCTGATAGAAGTTACCATCTAGGTCCATGGCTGAAAATATTCTTTGCATTAAAAATGAGAGCAACAGCTTGGATTTGAACCATTTGCAGAAATCACTAACACTGTCTTACAGAAAAGCCTAGGAAGCATTTAAAACTGAGATATCCGTATTCTTTCATAGCGTAAAGCAATGTGAAATTGTTCCAAATAGTGTATCTTACTTTTGTGGCAAAGTTTTGGTAGTAAGGGGGACATTAGAGGTGGCCTCTATGAGAGGAGACTAGGGACTGTCCCCCTTTTGGGCACAGTCAGTTTCAGCTGGCTCCAAAATGGACCCAATGCCGGCCAAAGCTGAGCCCCATGCTTCTGTGATAGCTTATTTAGGGTAAAAAGCGCTGTGCAGCAGCTGTGAGAGAGAGAAGCGAGACAAATGTGAGAGAAACAACCCCACAGACACTAAGTGAGGTTGGTGAGGAAAGCTGGAGAATCCCAGGTAGTCCACGGAGGAGACTGGTAAAGTAACCTGCTCCCCTGTGGCCTGTGAAGAACTATACTGCAGCCTGTAGAGCAGGAGTATGGGGTCATGCAGCTTCAGTTGGAGCAGGAGGATGTGTTCATGCAGCAGGAGACTTTCCGGGAGGAATTGTGGCCCATGGAGACCCATCTTAGGGCAGTTTGTTTCTGAAGGACTGTTAGCCCTGGAAAAGACACATGATGAAGAAGGGGGAAAATGTAAGAAGGTGTGGCAAGGATGAAGTGTTCTGAACTGACCATAATCCCCATTCCCCATCCCTTTTGTGGTGTTTGGGGTTAGGAGGAGGTAGAACTCTTGGGAATGAATGAGTAAAATTGAACTTGGGAAGTGGAGGTGCTGGAAAGGAAGATGTTTTTCATTATGCTTCTTTTTACTTACTGGCCTATTCTACTTTTTATTGGCAATAAATTAAATTAGTCTTCCTAAAGTTGTCTATTTTGCCTGTGATGTGAACTGATCTCACTGTCTTTACCATGATCCATGAGCCTGTTAATTTAATTTCACTATGCTCTGCTGAGGAAGGGGAGTGAGAGAGTGGTTTAGTAGGCTGCAGGCAACCAGCAGAAGTTAACCCACCACAAGTAGTAATAGTAACACATGTAAGTATATTTGCAGGATTTTGGTGAATGGGTTTTGCAGTATTTAATACATTATTGCTCATTCTACAAAAAATTATCTGGTTTAGAGCTGAAAATGTACTACTCTTCTGTTTCTGAGATATTATTTGGATCTAATTGTGATTGAACTATGCTTTCAATTTTTTATTTAAGAATAGGCTGGAACTATTTCAAATTCTGTTTTCTCCAAGATGTAAATGATCTTGAGCAAAAAAATAGGGCAGCTCCCATACATAATCTTTTCTTGAACAGTGTGCGTTCTCTGAATGAAAAATTTGATAAACAGAGCTGCCTTTGTTCAGCTTGATTTTCCAATTCTTGAAACCAATTTGATAAAAATTCAGCAGCCAACAAACACAAAACAAAAAACTCAGAACAACAACAACAACTCAGGAAATTTCTTTGAACTAGAGCCCAGTGTATTGAATTTAACTTTATCACAAATCTTTTCCTTTGAAACTCAGAGATCCAAATAGTTTATATCTAAAATATTTTTTGTGACCTATACCTACGTTTGGCATAATTTAAGTAGTAGAAATGAGGAGGTCCTAACAAATTCATACAACAGGGACTCAAGTTGAGCAGATATTAGGAGCATTATGTCTGTCATCCAGCACTTCTTAATTGAGAAAAGAGTACATTAACAGCCTTCCTTTAGAATAAACACTTTTACAAGTACAATCCAACTACATCACAATGATATTTCACCTTGAGCTTGATAAAGTTAATATAATTGTAACTTGTTTTGAAATTTTTAGTTCATATGAAAGGTGTTTCATGAGCCTCTGCATGAAAATTCGATAATGAAAAGATTATACTGAACAAAATATTTTTGAATGTTTCTGATAAATAGTCCTGGGTTTTATGTCCTCAAAGGCTAGTGACAAGACTACCGTGGAGATTTTTGTTTACTTTCAAGAACTAGAATACAATTTTGTTGTTGATTGTTCATTTTAGAAAAACATCATATCTCTGCATGTCTGGTTAAAAACTTTTTGTTACCTCCTTGAGACACGCTGTTGATAAAGCTGTAATCCAAAGCCATTGCCCTTGGGCTGCCTGGATGGAACATTCAGCTAGGAATATGTAAGGAATGGGGTGATTAGCTTTTTTTCGGTCCATTTTATATCAATATACAATGAAATACGTGATAGCAGCCATATGAAAATGTTAATATATATTGCAGCTTGAGCAGTAAGGGCATGTCTTAATAATGAGGATTAAAATTAACACCCCTTGTGAAAAGAATGTGAGGAGTTTTTGCAGTGAGCTCGTGAACTGTTTTTAACAAACATCACAGTTAAACTGGCCTCACAGAGGGGTCTTTTTCAATTTTTGAAAATGTGTTTTTCCTACTAAATGACTTTTGTCAATGCATTAATGCATACTGTAAAAATACGCCGCTACTACCAGCCTCATGCATTCAATTTAAAAACTGCTTGCATCAGTTAGGCTTTATTCTTAACAATTAAAAAACTTAACTTTAACAAATATGTGATTAGTGTTAATGCTAATCAGCCAAACAAGTAAGAAAAAAAGGGGTTATCAACTTCTCAGGGACTAATAAACTTATCTGTTCTAATAACTAGAGCCCTAATAGTCTGAATGGACTGGAGAGGGATTCAAATAGAGTAAAACACTCCTCCTTAATTTAGAGGATGAGAACAGAGCTGAAACTCTTACCACAGATAAGACAGAACTTAGCTCTTGAACAAATGGTAATTGCCAATGCCCTTCATATTAGGTACAGAAAGAGATGGTTATGTTGTTCACACAACTTTCAGACAGTTTTCAGCCATCTCTGTTGGAACATGTCTGTACTGTTTCAGTGCTGCAGAAAAGGTTCTTGTAGCCTGAACAAAATGAACCAGCCTTTTCAGTCCAGTCTAGGCTGACAGAGTTTGAAAGGACTTGGAACACATTCTCTAACCGTGAAGAAATACCTGAACAGGCAGGTAACTAGCAAAATTATGATAAACTTCAGAGAAATTAAAACTGAGGAGAGAGGTTGCTTATTGCATGATACAGAACACGTATTTAAAAATATATAATTTTTTTTTTAACCCCCAGGCCATTTTATTAATTTCTTAGTTTAACTAGTTGTGCCTTATTTTTCCATGCTAACTGATAATCTTTGTTAGGAAAATAAATGCCTAATTTGTATCATATTTTATATCTAGAATATATTTTACACATTAGTTACATTGCAAGACACTTAATAAATGTTATTGATCCACACTTCTTAATTGTAAAAATTGATTAAAATTTCACAATAAAATTTAAAATTTCATGTACAGGGAATGTAATATACTTGATCGTAAAAGGTCACTTAAGAAGCTGCAATGATTTCTTTAGGATCCATGAGCTTTGGTGAAACAACGGCACTGAAGATTTATCCAAGAGAAAGTTATTAAAAATGTTCTGTCTTAGTGAATTTTAATGTTTTTTCATTATGAACTTTAATGTGATCTTTCAACTTAAATATCCTTTTGTATTCAATAGTTCTTATTTGTACCAGGTTTAAGAAACCACTTCTACTTTGTAATATCTGACAGAGTTTCACAAGACTCTGCTAGAATAGCAAGGAAAATCTGATTTCTTTTGTACAAACAGTGAGAAAAACTGGACACATAAATATTTCAATACCTGAACTGACTTTCCCAAATCAGTTTTGGGGATTTCCCTCCTTACGCCTTAAAACTGTTGTCTTAATAAATCGAAAGTGAGGTAAGTTACTTAAGTTACGAAGTTAAGTATGGGTAACTATAAAAACCCTCTTTCTTATCACAGTGAATATGGCAATCATGGGAGTGATATTGAGTCTAATATCAACTTTATACATGTGGGAGATGAAACTACTGCTGCCAGTAGTTAAGGCAGCAGTTAAGGCTGATCAAATATAATAAGGAGGTAAAAATTTGGGGTTTTAAAATTTATAATAAAAATATCAGCTTTATAAATGTGGGAGATGAAAAAGACAGTGCAAGTCTGATGGAAGTTTGGCAACTGGCAGTTAAGTGATGACAGTCTGTTTATTATAAGGAACTACTGTCTAACACTTGCCCGAAGGAAGCAGAAGGCAGGATCTTCTCTTAAGAACCCTGATTGTAGATGCTGCTATTCAGTTTTTCTCTGTGTATTTTTACTTTTCAAACTTTAAAATGCTTATTTTTGAAAAGAGATGTGCTGACCCATTATGAATTGGATTTTTCAACAAGTAAAATGTGTCACTGCTTCTCTTTGGACTTCTGTTCCTCTTTAGTAGTCTTCAAGCTTGCCCAAGTCCATCTGTAGGAACATTTCTGTAATAGGACTGTGAGAATTCTTCCCAGTTTCACCAGTTTAAAGTGTTTTCCTCATATTTATTGATATTAATGTGGTGAATTTTAAGATATTATTTCAGGATATCCTCTAAAGTTTATGTAGGCCTTCAGATATCCCTTTGTATCAGTACAGTTGACTGGAAAAAAAAAGATGGGTTTCTGAACTCTAAAACTTGTATATCTACAACATGCCTGAGTCAATATAGATGACACATTATTAGGAGGTTTTCACTGCTTGAGAGGTTGGGAGTTAAACTGTTAAATCAGTGGAAAACTAGATTCTGAAAAGGGCACTACTAATTAAATTGCTCCAATATTTCAATGTCTGGGCACTGTGTAGAAACCAAGATATGGACTAACAGAAGACAAAAGTTACACAGGCTCTTGGGGCCATGCTTTTCCACAACAAATGCTAATTAATCAGGCATAAAAGTACAAGATCATTTTGCAAGCTTGAAATATTTTGTAAATGTTCACTACTAGGAGAGTAAGCTCATGAGACATTTCAAGGCGTTTTCTACTAGTTAGGGTAGGAATATCACAATAAGGCTTCTCTGGGTGGGTAAAACTTTTAAAGTATAATATTTCAGCCAGTAGTTAAGGCAACAGTTAATGCTGATCAACTATAATAAAGAAGAGAAAATTTGGGGTTTTTAACTAATAATAATAATAATTTAAAAAATCTGTGTAATGCCTCTGCCAGCCTGATTTACCATATTTTAATTTTCTTTCAAGAAAAGAATATTTATAAGATCTTTAAAAGCTGTGAAGGCAAATATTCAGGCTTATACCTTCAGAACTTAGCATTTGTATGGCTTCTCATGTAGCAGAAAGTAAGACGACAAGCAGTCACCCCAGAATCAGTTCTTTTCTGCATATTGTGAGCTCCTTTCTTAGGGTAATTTTGACCTTTAAGCTCATCTATAAAAGGATTCTATAAATCATGTTCATAGGTGGCTGCTATTATAAGATTAAAAAGAAAACAGATGTCTAATATAGATTTGAATTCTCCTAACTATCTGGTTTCCTTGTCCAAAGGAGTGGTAATTAAAGGAATGTTGTGCTTTATGTTTGTAAACTAATCTGAATGTTGAAATTAGGAGAAAAGATCTCTTTGGTTTTGAATGCAAGATGGTGCATTACTGTTTCTATGCTGTTTATTGATAAATCAAATATTCTTTAGATGTGCAAAAGCAGACTTGTGAATTCCCTACTTTACTAGATTAGGTTAGCGGAATACTTGGAAGTCACTGAAGAATTCTTGAGAAATTGATGATGAATACATATGAAAAAAAGGATAAAATGACATGTATGTTTATAACAGAAATTTTGCCTATTCCTATACAAAATTCAAAAGGGCAAAACCAGCAGAAGCTAGAAAAAGATCTAAAACAATACTGGAGAGATAAGTGCATAGTGAATATTTCAAAACCCAGGAGCAGGTGAATGAATAGGGAGCTGATTGGTTTTGAAATGAGGAGCTCAGATGATATGACTACAAATTACAAGATACAAAAAATGGAATGCTCCTCTAAGGGCTGAAGACAAACATGGTAATAGCATAGGGAAAGGAATTTTGAAAGCAAATGGTGAGCTTTAGTTTCTGTTGTTCTATTGTAGGGGTACAAACCAACTATTTTCAGGTGCAATAATATGGCCAGTAACAGCTAAAGTTTCTCTTTTCTGGTATTGTAAGGCAAAATACAGGAAATAGATATTTTTCTTCTTTTTTGCTTTAAATAGGTGCAATTTTATGGTTTTACCTTTAAAAAATAAAGACAACAGGCCACTGTTGGCTTATTGTGCTTTTTTGGTAGACATTCTTCTTAAGTTTGTGAAATTTCTGATCTTTTGAATAAAACTTATGAAAATACAAGTTTGAAATCCAGGCCTGAAAAAATTGATTTTTGTAGATTAAAACAGGAACTGCTGAAGTATTACTGAAACGTTGTTTTCCAAGCACCTCCCAGGTAATGTAGGGAGTACTTTATATAAACCTATTTTTGGAGTATCTGCTAGCAGGATTAGGAAAATACTTCATTTTTAACAAAGAAAAAAATTGTAATTAATTAAGATAATAGAAAGCATGAGTTAGTGCAAAGACCCCATGTCCATGAACCTCCTTTTCTTCTCATTTTAACTCACTGACTTTTCCATGGATAGAATTTCCTCAATTTGTGTGACCTTAGCTGTAAATTTTGGGGAGAGTAATCACACTAGATGAAATTCTCTTTAAAGAGCTGTAGCTTTTTCATACCCTGGTGGTCAGTTTGACATCCTGGACTGTTTCAGTGTGAACTACAGCCTGAAAATGTCCATATTATTTTAATTTCCACCTGTAGACTCATTTTGACAATAAATTGAATCACCTGGTTGATTTAAATAAAATACCTATTTTGAAAATTTTGTGGAAAATATTTTAATTATTATTTTTTGTGATACCTTAATTTTGGGGGTGGAAAAGCTCAGTTTTTGTTCTACTTTTCTACAAATTTCTTTCCAGTCCATAGTTAATAACAGAAAACATTATATTGATATGAAGGAATGTTTCTTCTTTCTTAGTAATATGATTGTGCTTTCACATTTCCTTGTCTTTTCCAATCTCTTCTCTTAGCTGTATTTTTTTTTCCTTCTTGTTGTTATTCCTAACCTGCTATATTCCACCTGCTGTTTGGCTATTTCCACTGCAGCAGTGTGGCCCTTTTGAATGCTCCAACAGTCATCTTCCCTTCAGCTGGCAGACAGGTCAATTTTCTGATGGTGATGTTTGCAGACATTTGTGTGAAATTGGAGTGGAACTCCTGTGAGATCATGTCAACAACTCTTTAATTTATCATTTCTGTAAACAGTTTTCCGTTCTCACAATTATTCAGAGTATTTTTTTTACGTACAACCCTATTCGAATATCTGTGGCTAAAACACCAATGGAAAAAGAATTATTATTTGTTCAATTAAAAAAAAAAAGTTACAATATACCCCAAAAAACCATAAGTAATACTTAGGATGAAAGCTTTTCCTAAGCAAAATTGAAGAAGAGAATGAAAATTGGTGTGAGTCTATATCACACCAAATAAATAGAGAGGAATAACTTGAGGTGCTGATATTCATAGAATAGCTAAAAATTTAAATCTATGAGAACAATAAAGGTGATCAAATTGTTTATTATTTCTGAAATCTTGAAGAGTTCACACTTGTGACAGGACACACTTTGAATGCTGACATAGACTAATCTTCATTTTAGAACTGCTTTGGTATCTAATGTACATGAATTATATTTCTTAGAGCCACTGAGTTCATCCCTCACAGTTACAAGAAAGCATGAAGTGATATCCTGCATACCTTTGTATACTGTACTCTTTTATATCCTGCTTTCAGAGGCTGTATATATATCCATGTTACAGATTAATTCCCAACAAGCAATATTAAAGTATCAACACAGAAAACAGAATTTACCTCAGGAAAACACTATAAAAAGAGGTATGAAATCACAAAAGCCTCATATCCTTGTAATACTAGACTGGAGATGGGGCATAGGGCTGTTTTGTCATTTTAAAGCAGATTATTACTCAGATAATTCCAAATGCTGGACAATATTTTGTCACAGAGAAGATCTCAGTATACACAAAATCCTATTCAAATTCCAGATTTTTTGTATTGTTCATACTCAAGCATAAGAGGAAAACATAAAAAAATATTTTAAATTTCTGCTCTGGTGACTCTGCCATTTTGCTGTTTAATCCTTTCTATAGTTTTCAAATTCCATCAGCAAACAATTTAAAACCTTTTAGTGCAATAAAAGGCAAACTGAAAAATTTGTTAATCTTCCAGATGACACTGTTTCCTTCATCCCTTGAGTGCAGACCACACGAAATTATTCAAATGAGACAAAATAATCCCAAATAGCAAGTCATCATGAGATGTGACTGTCCTGTAGTTCTACTGGGAAGAACCTGGGGGTCCTGGTGGACAACGAGCTGAACATGAGTCAGCAATGCACCCTTTTAGTAAAATTATTTACCATGAGAATAAGTCAGTATTGAAGTGCATTCCCTATAAAAGTAGTGGATTCTCCTTCACTGGAAATATTCAAGACTTGACTTGACCAGAAAACATTATCAGAGGCCCTGCAAAACTAGACTGGATGAGATAATCTAGATTTTTCAGTGACCTTATAATTAAAAAAATAGTAAAGGAACAAAATTTATACTTCTAAAATTTTTAAAATTAAAGTCTATAATGGTAGTGTCTTTCTGGTGAACATACTCTTTCCATTTGCATTTAACTTCTGCAGTAGTCAATTATCCATTTAGTGATGTAAAGGATCAAAGGGTCAAGAATACCCTTTAAGGTATATACCTGACATCAAATTTATCATGCCATGTATAAATAGGTTTACGATTTCTTCTTAGGATCTTGCATCCTCTTGTTAGTGAGAAGGTTTCAGGTGAATTATGACCAGCGGTTTTAGTGAAAGAAGAGAAAAGCTAGGTGAGGTATTCTAAAGGAAGTAATTTTTTTTACTACAGGTATGCATAAAACCTGTACATAATTCTGCACATTATTTTGGAGGAGGAAGAAAGAAGCTAACTCCTTTCTACTTTGAGATAGAACAATCTTACAGCATATGTGTGAAAGATAGAAGGAAACAGAAACATTCAGAGAAATTTTTGTTACATGCTTGCTGAGAATGAGGACAGGGCTCAAGGTGAATCTGTTATTGCCAGTCCTAAAAAGTAGAACTGGTTTGTTAAAGGGGAGAAACTTATATCAAAAAAGAAGATCTTTAATAATGCTTTTTGGCAGCAACAAATTAAACATGCAAATACACCATCTCATATTATTTTACCCACTGTACATTTTGAAATTGTCTTCATGGATCAGTAGGCTACTTAATGGCCTTTCACCCCTGAGGCCACACTTCAAATTAAAACTGTGTTAGATTTGAGAAGTAACCAATACCAAATTATATTTTGAATTGGTATTAAAATTGTATAAACTTAGGGATCTCCCTCTATGAGCTCAACCATCTTGCAAAATGTTCAGACAAGACAAGAGGAAATGTTCTGGTCTAATATATGGAAGTTGTATAAACAACTCCAGTTTGTTCTGTAGATATAATGCAGAGAAGACATTCATCTACACACTTATTGCCTTTTAGTGCAAAAGTACAACTTAAATGCTTTAAAATTTAGAAGAATAGTTCAAGGAGTACTTTCAGCAAATGCGATTTTCATTGCTCCATTTTCTTCAGAGAAACACAAGTCTTGAATATTAATGCCACCAAAGTAATGGCAAAGTTGGTTGTGATGGGAAATCTTATTAGTAAACAAAAGCTGCATCTGAAAAATATTGTCATTAAAAGCTATGTAGTAGTTAATTGAGTCTGATATGAAATTTAGTGCTGGAAAGTTAATGACTAATGCAGCTATTTCACAGAGCTTGGTTACTGCAGGCTCTATAATGATCTCCTTTGCTTCATAGCAACAATGAAATTAACCTCTCCTTTGTCCTGCAGGTGTTGTGTTCTGATAATGCATATCCTTTACAAGTATGAGCGAATTATCTGCTTTGCATACAAATTGAGCACAAGCTGAATCTATATGGATAAGAAAATGAGCACTTCTATTTTTGAACTAGAGAACACACACTGGAATGTAGCTCAAAATGCAATAAGCTGGCATCCTGGGTCACTTATAATAAAGAGTACAGGTAGGAATTTACCTTTCTAGATTTCTATTTCTGTAATTCTACTGTTTTAAAACCTTTCTGGAGATAAACCCACAGGTTAGCAAAGCTCCTCCCTAATTTCAGTTTATGAATCCCAAAGAACAGACAGTTTTAAGCAGAGTGGTCTGGACAACAGGTTGGGGAGGTGAGGGAATGGGGCTAAAAGGAACATTGTTAAGTTTTGATTATCAAGGTACCTACTGGATTAAAGGAGGCAGAGTGCATTTATAATTTGGAGTGAAGGACATAAAAAGGAGCAGCAAAGACTCCTGGAACTGTGTCAGAAAAACACTGTGAGAATATCAGGAATGAAACAATATAAAATAACCCAGTATTGCTGGAATAAGTAATATGAGAATTCACTGTACTCAAATAAAAGTTATTTTTTCCTTTTGTTCGTTCTAGAGACTAAATTGCTTGTGCATGTCTTATTGGCTGTATTATCAAGAGATATATTTGCAGTAGAAACTGAGAGAGTTGTTTATGGCTTCACCATGAGAATGAAATGCCAAGAAAAGTTTGAGGATGCTTCCTCTTTTCTCTTTTCCAGTTTTCCAGGATTCTAAAGGAATGTGACAGGGAAGATAACAGACTAACAGATTAATTGATAGTTTTTAACAGACTGTTGCAATACTGTTCTTAATGTAGACTATTCCAACTTGTTTCTTCCTCCTAGTATGAAAAGCAGACATCATGAAAAAATGGGAAGTGCTTACTGTCATTTCCAGAACAATGATTACTGCAGCTGACTTAACTCCAACCACTGCTATCAGTGAGAGTCTGCACACCGATTCAGTTTGCACATTTAGTAACTGCATCAGCAAGTCAAAAGCAACACAGCAAAAATAAATTTCAGAAAGCAGCATGCTTGACTTATTGCAAGCTCAGCCTAAGCACCAAGTTTCTGCACATGCCATAAAAGGGATGCTTAATCTTGGGCATAAACAAATATAGAAT
>VZRN01004715.1:614675-638422 GCA_013397935.1 Dasyornis broadbenti | reverse complement strand
TTTTTTTTTTTTTTTTGATAGGAGGTAATTATCCAAGAATGACATTTTCAGAGACTAGCTTAGAGTCAGGAAATGAGTGGGAAACCATTCCTTTATATAAGCCACCAGTTTAATAGGACAATGCTACATAATCCTTTATGTCAAAGTCATTGATATAAAACTGAAGAGGAAATTAGGTTTTGGGTTAAGAAGCATGCAATATTGGAACTTTCAGTCAGCTCTTCTTCTGAACACTACTTTTCTGTTGTTCAAGGTTTCCCTCCAGAGGTCATCTTGCCCAATCCCACTGCTCAAAGCAAGATGAACTAGAGCAGATTTCTCAGGAATGCGTCCACTTAGGCTTTTACTTTCTCCAAGGATTGACTCTACAGCCTCTCCAGACAACCTATGCCAGTGTTCAACCAGCTTACAGCTTTGAGTAACCTGAGCAAAAGAGTAACCTGAGTAAAAGATGTCCCAGCCCATGGAAGCGAGTTTGACTGGATGATCTTTAAGAGATCCCTTCCAACACAAACCTTTTGGTAACTCTACAGCAATTACACTTTTCCTCATGTTTAAATGGAATTTCCTGCTTTTTATTTAGTGCATGCTTCCTCTTGTCTTTTTGTTGGATGTTTCTGAGAAGAGTCTGGCTCCTACATCTTTATTTTTGCCCATTAAGTACTGATACACATTAATAAGATCCCACTAAACCCTTTCTTCTCCCGGCAAAAATCCCCAGCTCTGTCTCTTCTAGTTCAACAGATGTTACAATCCTTGATTCATGTTAGCTGTCCTTCACCATGCTCTCTCCAATACATTCATGCCCCTTGTACTCTGGAGCCTAGCGCTGGGAACAGTGCTCCAGATGTCTCACCAGTGTGGAAAAGATGGGAAGGGTCTACTATATAAACCTGCTTGCTGGTGCTCCTCTTCCTAATCTAGTCCAGGATGCTCTTGGACTTCTTAGTTGTAAGGGGATATTGCTGGCCCTTGTTGCAGATTGATTTGTGAGAATCAAAGGGACAGACCTAGTTTTGTAGTCTGTAAATCAAGTCCTGATCAAATAGTCTGATCTCATTCTTGATTTTAAAGTATAACATCACAGTACTGATATTTAAAATGTATGCTTTATTTCTTAGTCAAATGTCTAAATTCCACAAGTAACCTTTGCACATTTTATTATATTTTTCCACCTAACTGAGCCAAATTCTTTTCACCCATCTGGAACCTTACCAACTGACTTCTATCAGCTGTGGGGCATTTGTTTGTTTGGTTGTTTTTTCCTTCAAATTTGTTAATGTATGAATTGAATTGGGAAATGCAGAAGACCCAGTAGTCTAGTGTCATATACAGATATTTTATAACCACCCTTGCCCCATGCCATGTATACTTATACTCCAATCATGCAAAGATTTAATCATCATTATTTACTTTAGCTTTTTAAAAATGTCTCTATTGAATTTCCATCCGTATTTTTCTGTTTTAATCTGTGAAAATGGTCAGACTGAAAAATATGTAGTTATTTGGGCCATTGGTTTTACCTTATTAAACCAGATGTACAGTGACAGCTTCTTACAAGTCTTTTGGGATCTTCAGAGTTATTGAAACTGATTGCTAATGGTCCAGAGACTTCATTAGCTGAGCCTTTTCCAATTATTGTTTGTAAATTATCTATACCTTGTGATTTCAAAGGTGCAACTTTATTAGTTTTTGTTTAAATTCTGCTTAATATCTGCTTGGATGAAAAGTATTTTTACCTTCAATCACCACTTACTTATTTCCCAAACTTAAAATAGCTTTTACTGAAACTCTTTAGTCTTCTGTGTTAGCAGCTTTATTATTTACATCCCATGGGAATACCTAAGAAGGCACCAAAGATTCATTGAGCCCTGAATAATCCATATGGACTTCGGTGCATACAAAAATGATAAGAAGGGATGAAAAGCACTAGTCAGAGTGTCATGGCTTAAACACAGCAGGTAAGTGAGCACTAAGCAACTGCTCTGTTAAAATTATGTTAAATTATGATGTTAATTCTACTTTCTCCATGTAACAAAAATTTAGTTTTGAAAGAGTTATAGAAAGGAAACCAAGAGAAATGCAGAGCTTAAATACAGCAGAATCATCTCTGGAAAGACCCATGGGATGGCAAAGAAGCTGTGACATTGACAGTGTTCCCTAGGCTTTGAGATATCAGATGTTAGCAGAGACTAATGAGTGATGTTTTAGTGTTTTTAGAACTATAAATGTTTTACAAGAGCAGAAAGATTCATTTTTCTGAGGAAATTGAAATTTTGGTTGAATTCATAGGGTATAATTAAGGTAGTCTTAGTATAGTAAACATAACTATGAACTTTGGGTGATGTTTCGCTGTGTTCCCTGAGGATCATGTACTACTTCTATGAAGGGCTGTGTCAGCTACCTTGTTGAACTTTTCCTGGCTGAAAGGTGATGCAATCATAAATATATGAATATTCAACAGGATGTCTTATTAAGAACATTCAGTTGTGTCATCTGAAGTCCTCTGCAACAAGATGCACTTGTTACTTTCCCTGGCAACTTGGTTTGGGGATGTTTTTATAAAGGCATCCAAGGGACCGTTCTAGACATAACCTGTAGTGCACAACTGTACAATTTAAGCAAAAATTAGGGTGGGGGTTTTTTTCAGAGTCACAAGAAAATTTTCAAAAAAGGATTTACTGAGTTGCAAGTTATATTACTGGAGCTCTGCAATGTTACATTTTATCTATTAATAAAAGATAAAAATGGGGAATCTGTCAGTTAAATCTATTTTATTTACTCGAGTTCTGGATCTTCCTCCCAGGTAAGATAATATGAAATCCTGTTATGTGAACAGATAATCTTGGGACAACGTCTTTTAAGTAGGTCCAGAAATTATGAAAATTTGTCTTTGGTTTTAAAGTCTCTGAAAATCAGATAAATACAACAAACTTGTATCTTTCATTCCCTTACAAGTCTGTCAAATCTACAAAATGATACATAAACCGAGTCATCATTACGAGCAACTCTAACTTTAAAAACTATCAATCTAACTATGGTAATACAGATTTATTGAATTCACTTGAAGTTACCTGTGAGATACTTCTCTATGGAAGAAATTCAACTGAAGTTTCTCAATAACACTGCTGGATTTTGTTTCAAGGGTTGGTTTCCTGATGCTTTATATGCAAAGACTTCAGTAGAATGTAATTCTAGTCCAAATTTATTTTTTCCAATCTGACAGCTGAAAGGTAAATGTTGAAAATATCTCGTTTGAAAAGTCTGATAGGAGGACAATAGATTAAAGATAGCTTCTCATTTATCCCAACAGTATGGCCTTAACCTTTTTATTCCAGACATTAACAGTGGCAGAAAATGAAGTTATAAAACACTGAATGCAAAAGAAAAAGAATAAAATAAAAAAAAGAACACCTACACTAGAGAATACTGTGAAAAGTTAATAATGTATTGCCAAATTTTCCTCAGAGCTAAAATAAAGGATTGCTTGTTGCACTACAAAGTTTCAGGTTTCATGTGAACTAAATGCAAGAATTTTAGCAATTAGGGATCTCATGAGAGGATAATATTCTTGGCAGTTCTTGATTTAACTTTTTCTTAATGATTATACTATTAACTAGAGGTCCCTGAATGTAATTAACCACTTGGAAATATGATGGTACTATATAAATAAGAAATTATTCCACTATTTGCAACAACAATTGCATCTAAAATATAACCACAGTATATAAACTTGTTGGGAATAACTAATCTCTACAACAAAATTCATCACAGGAGTATTTGATGGTCATCAGAATCAATGTCATTTCACTGATGATAGTTCATATTTTACAATACTGAAGAAAGACATTTGTCATTTTCAGCAAGATGACATTGTGTTGATTTTTCTTTCCTTCTTCCTCCTGCTATATTTGTATCTGACTGTTTCCAAGACCAGTGTCCTGCAACAGATGCTGCCAGAAATACTGAATACTTTCAATTAGTAGTTCTCTACTTCTCTGGTAGCTAAGCAACTGACCTGTGGTGAAGAATACATAATGATCTTGTGCATACCTACCTCAGAGTATCAGACAGAGCTAGACTTCAAAACATGGGTTTGTTCACCCATATTGACCACTTTGGCTTAGCCTTCTGTGAATTATAAAGTATGTTTACTCTAGGTTTAAGGTAAATAAGTCAAAAACAAAATAAAAGGCTGTATAAGTATGTTACTTTATGTTTCTCCATTCACTGAAATTGAGTGATTTGCATGCTGTTAGCAAGCAAACATACAGAATTCTATAAAATCAGGGTAAATAAGTATTTGATATCATCAATATACAATCATAATTAATTACATAACAATATTTTTTACTTTCTTTTTTTAACGATCATGAGTTATACGGTCTTGTTAATAAGGCAGTGTTTACTTAATGGGAATCTGAGGAAAAACAGCAGCTGGCACAGACTTAATCTACATGAAAGAGAGGCTCCTGGTTGTCAGGGGGATGGTTGCATGAAAAAATAGATGAAAAAAGAACCTTATCCTTTGTAAAGTCTTCCAGCACATTAAGTGAGTCTGTTCCTCAGAGCTGGTCAGCATATACTAGAATCCCAAATTCTAGAAAAGGCTGAGCAGTTATCACCTCTCGGCTTTGTTTGATCAGAAGACTTGTTTATTCTGATCCAATGAAACTTTCACAGTCTTAATCCATTTATTTATCACCTGTGGGAGACTGAATAATGTGAGGAGGATTGGGAGGGTCTTTCATATATAGAAAACAACAGAAACTCTTTAAAAACCTGGCCAAAAAACCTCACAAAGAATCCAAAAGAAGCAGAGTAAAAATATTAAAGATTACTGGGAACACATTGCAGTGGTCTAATTAGTTCAAATAAGAAACATAAGAACACTTTGGCCAACTGAGATACTCCATTTGCAAGCATATGAAACTTAAAGGTGAAGCTAACTGTCAAAATTCAGTTTGGCTCAGCAGTAGAATTTGCTCCCCTTTAAAGAGTGTTTGGGTTAAAGTGTGATTCAAACAATTCTTCAAGCTAAAGAACACATCACATTAACTGAAATTATTTGGAAGGGTGTCAGAGATGTTTGTATCAATAGTGAAAAGTATTCACCTTGTATACAGTGCTTCAGCAGCTCTCCTTTTTCAGTTACCTCAAGTCCGCAGGGAGCTTTTAGGCATTGTAATCTGCTGTAAAATTAATTTAAAGGGAAAAGAAAAGGTGAATTGTCAGAAAGACTGGAGAAACTAACATTTACCTACTGGAAGTCTGTGAGAATGTCTCTAATACGTCATGCTTCAGATTAGTAGTATTTATACTTCTCTTGGAATAACTTTTTTTGTTTTTAAATCACAAATATCCTACCACTCTTTAGAGTACGCTAATAATGACAGCTATAACTTTATGATGAGTTGATCCTGGCTGGACACGCACTACCCAACAAAGCTGCACTGTCACTTCACTCCTCAGCTGTACAGGGTGGAGAATACAAAACCAAAGGCTTGGGGGTTATAGTAAGGATAGGAAGAAATCACTCACACAATTATGGTTACAGGCAAAATAGACTCAGCTTGGGGAAATTAGTTTCAATTACTGCCAATCAAATCAGAGTAGGACAATGATATATAAAATCAAGTATTAAAAACCCTTGCCCTTACCCTTTTCTCCCCGGGCTCAACTTCACTCCCAATTTTCCCTGCATGCTCCCCACCAGCAGCACAGAGGAGATGGGGAATGGCGCATGTGGTCAGTTCATCACGCATTGTCTCTATTGCTCCTTCCTCCTCAGGGTGAGGGCTCCTCACACTCTTCCCCTGCTCCAGGCTGGGCTCCTCTCTCCACAGGTCTGCAGGTCCTGCCCGGACCCTGCTTCCCACTGGGTCTCAGCCTCCTTCAGGCACCCGCCTGACCTGCTCTGACAGGGTCTTCTCCTCACAGAAGCCACCACTGTAGCCCACACCCTCATCCCCAAACCAAACCTTGCCACCCAAACCCAATCATAAACATTTATTTATTGAAACACACACTCTCTGTAAAATCTTTTTACTGTATGTTGCAATTGCAATTTCCTAATGAGAGGGCCACAACAGGTTTCTTTGACTTTTCAAGGTGTATACGTTAAGAACTATCATGTCATTTACTAGCTTTATCTAGGTTTGTAAAAGTATACAGCATGTCCTGAAATAAAAAAACCCCAAACAATCAAACAAAATAAAACTGATTATTAATGTTGTTGTCTTTTTAAAAATAAAACATATTCAGCCCATTAGGTGAATTAAAAGTCCTCAGGAACTATATGTCAATATCTTGGTAAGATTTTAAAGCCACAGCATAAACCAGAAAACATCAATGTTTTCCATGACTTGGCTTTGATACAGTCTTCATTATCATTCTTTCATCACAACATCTTTTCAGATACTTATTGTACAATTGAAATTAAATATGTGGCATCATGTCCTGTCATTTACTAATTTTTGTAGATATCAATCTACATATATGGTAAAAACTCAAAAAGAAAAATAGTGTAACTAAGTACTCAAATTCAAGACTTCAAAAAAAAAATCAAATAAATTCTGAAGTCAGAGAGTCTAGGGTTTCTCTACACAGTTAAATAAAAATCTCAAGCTCCTCTCTACAAAAGCAATCTGAAGTTATATGGCGTTTTAAAAATACTGAGTTACTAAAATAAGTAATCTGAAAAATTATTTTCTAAAGCAAGGCATTTTCTTTATCCTAAAGCAGAGTATTTAATTGGGGAACATTGATACAAAAACTTGTAAAATATAGATAGATCTGGATTCTATTCCAGTCTGGGACTGAGAGTCCCTCTGTGATGTTGGGAGACTAAATAAATCATGTGGTTTCCCTTAACTGTAGCTCACTGCACTTGTCACATACATTTTCAACAGTAATGAGTATAGGATATGTTAAATGAAAAAAAATAAAAGGGGTTTGTAAGGGTACCTAGGCTGCTCCTACTGCTCCTGCCTTATACAGAGAAGAATTTTGACTTTCTGTGAAGGAAAGTGCTACCTTGTTGAAAGAACTCCTGGAAGTCTTTGAAGTGTGATGGTGAAAGAGGAACAAAGTGGAACAAGTACTGTGATAGAGTGAAGGACTTTTTTAAAAAAAGGAAAAAGGAGAGAGAAAAAATCAGAAGCCAGTTAGGGTAAGAAGAGTGGAGAAGAAAAGCTGATAGAAAAGTAGTCTGTATATATATAATTGCAAGTAGAATGCAAAAGAAACCACTTAGTATATAATAACCTCATTTGAAATAGTATATAACTTTTACAAATTTTGTTCTCATTTTTGCTTTGAGTACTGCTAATTCTAAGGCTCATATTTAGTGATTTTATTAAGTGCTAAGAATGTAATTAATGTCATTCTGCTACATGTTAACGGCCAGTGTGAACATTACCAGGCTGTTGCCACCAGAGTGGATGTTCAGCCATCAGTATGTGGCTGTCTGCCTTACAGTGTGCAGATCATTTCCTTTCTCCAGCTGCTCTGCCCACAATAGGTGTTGTGGTGTCTCTCAGGGCTTTGCAGTTGCTACTGAATAGTAAGCAATGCTGGTACTCTATGCTACATCAAATTATAGCACCCTGCAATTATAGCATCTACAAGGATGTTCTATTCAGTAGTCATTCAGAGGATGGGAATAAAGAACCTAAAACATAAAATACTTTTCCAATTTGATTTAAATTGTCCTAAATTTAAATGAAGTCAAGGGCAAAGTTGTAGCTGTTAGATATTGCTCACTCATGAGGATGTTGGAGTTGAATATTTCATTGTATGCTCAGGTTGATAATATTTTCCAATAGACTTATTTGCCAGGAGAAGTCACAGAAAAGTAGTGCTAGATGAGCAGCAGGAGTAAGTTGCAATTAGAGGAAAGGGGAAATTTTGTTTAGATTGGCATTATCTATTAAGACAATGTTCTTACATGTCTACAAAGTTTGAAGTGCAGGAATGGGTTGTAATGAACCATCTCCACACATACATCTCCATTCACACATACATCTGGATGTGATGACAACTTCCACAGAATAAGAAACGAATTTCTATAAAAGTCATTATTGTGAATTTCAAAGTGTTTTCTTAAAGTTATGATATTTGACAACTTAGACTGAATTGTAGAGTCTCCTGCTTGGTTACTGCCACAGTATCCTTCAAAGCCTTTAACTTCACTTCCCATTCATTATGTCTTCAAAGTGGTTTTGTTCTTGTGATGTTTATTTTGACTGATTGTCATGATTTAACCCCGGGCAGCAAGCAAGCCCCAAACAGCCGCTCCCTCATTCCTCCTCCTGCAGGATCAGGGAGGGAATCAAAAGGGTAAAAGCTGAAAAACTGAAAAAGCTGTGTTGAGTCAGAGGCAATTTAATAGTGAAAACAAAAGCTATGCATGGAAACACAGCAGAACAAGGAATTCACTGCTTCCCATGGGCAGGCAGGTGTTCAGCCATCTCCAGGAGAGCAGGGCCCCATCATGCATAACAGCGACTTGCCTCCCCAACAACCATCACTCCAAACATCTCCCCCTTCCTTCTTCTTCCCCTCACTTTACATACAGAGCATGATGTCATATGGTCTGGAATATTCCTTTGGCCAGTTGGGGTCACCTGACCCAGCTGTGTCTCATCCCAACCTCCCATGCACCCCCAGCCTCCTCCCCAGACTGGCACTCTGAAAAGCAGAAAAGGCCTTGGCTCTGTGTAAATCCTGCTCAGCAATAACTAAAACATCTCTGTATTATCAACCCCGTGTTCAACACAAGTCCAAAACACAGCCTCACACTAGCTACTGCGAAGAAAGTAAACTCCCAACCCAGTCCAAAACGGTACACAGATTTTTAATTCCTCCTGCAAGATTATGATATTATTACATATGCTCATAAGAAACCTTGTTTTCAGAGTATGAAGAAATCAAGAAAGGAAGTATCAACTTTTTGTTGCCAGGTAAGTGCTGGAGTAGTGGTTTGACTATTCTGTATACTGACCAGCTCAAGATAGCTCGGTAATAGTCACATGATGGTAGTACTTTTTAAGTCTGACATTCCACATTTCTGTAGAAGGATGAAAATTAAAAGCTGTCTCCTGAAGAAGGACAGAAAAAAATTAGAATATGGTTTCACAAATATTCTATTTCCAAAAAACTGGCTGTGTCTCCAGAAAGAGGATTCTGTTCAGAAAGCAATCCTTTGAAACATTTTGATTTCACAATCTTGTGCAGTATCCCAACTACTTTTGCTGCATTAATCAGATAGCAAAATCGCTTGAGTTTACAAGCACAGATAGAAAGGTGGTGTCTCTACATGGAGTAAACGTATTGCTACACTTTATTTATTTTCTTGTGTGAAACCTTCATCTGTTTTAAAAAAGTTTTCAGGCTATTTGATACATGAGGTCTTAATTTCCCTTTACCTAATGTAAGAGTACTAGAAGTGGAGTATTCAGCAGTCCAGTAAAAAGTTGGCAGCTGCAGGAAGTTGCTGTGCTACTTGTTACAATGAGATGTTGCCATCATTGTTAATGAGAAAATTGCTAGACCAGCAACTTGTTTGGTGTTAGGATGCTGTTATTTTGATTTTAGTGTGGGGAATTTTTTTAGATGTGAGTGATGTGATTGAAGTTCGTGAAGGTTGTGTGACGAATGGGGATTTTATTGATAATTTTTAAATATGTGATTCACAAAGGCAAGGTGTGGAACACACAGTGTTTGCATGGCAAGGTTTTGGTAGCAGGGAGCTGCAGGAGTGGCTTCTGTGAGAAACTGCCAGAAGGTTCCCCTCCATTTGATAGAGCTGGTGCCAGTGGGCTCCAAGGCACTGCTGGCCAAGGCAGAGTCCAACAGCAACTTTGGGTATAACATAGTTAAGAAGAGGGTGGGGATGCATGGTGAACTGTGTATGAACAACTTCAGCCAGAGAGATGAATGAGAATATGTGAGAGAAACAGCTCTGCAGGCACCAAGGTCAGTGAAGGAGGACGAGGAGGATGAGGAGGAGGAGGAGGCGCAGGAAATGCTCCAGGCACCAGAGCTGAGATTGCCCTGTAGCCCGTGGTCCAGCCCATGGTGAGTCAGGGTGTGCCCCTGCAGCCCATGGAGGTCCATGGAGAAGCAGACCTCTACCTGCAGCTTATGGATAACCCCATGTCAGAGGAGCTGGGTGTGCCCAAAGGAGGCTGTGACTCTGTGAGAAGCCCAGGCTGGATCAGCTTCCTTGCAGGCCGTGGGGCCCCATGGAGAGAGGAGCCCACGCTGGAGCAGGCTTGTTGACAGGACTTGTGGCCCTGTGAGACACCCAGTGCTGGAACAGCTTGCTCCTGAAAGACTGCATCCTGTGGAAGGAACTCACACTAGAACAGTTTGTGAAGAATTGCAGCCTGTGGGAAGAACTCCTGTTGGAGGAACTCGTGAAGCAGTCCTTCTGAGGAGAAAGGAGCGACAGAGACAACATGTGTTGAACTGACCACAACATCATTCCCCATGCCCCTGCCCTGCTGTTGAGAAGGCAGTAGAGAACTTATGAATGAAGTTGAGCCTAGAAAGAAGGGAGGAGTGGGGCAGAGGTGTTTTTTAAGATTTGTTTTTATTTCTCATTGTTTTTCTCTGATTTCATTTGCAGTAAATCAGACTAATTTCCCCACAGAAACTGTTTCACCTGTGAAGTAATTGGTGAATGATCCTTTCTGTCTTTATCTCATCCTGTGAGCCTTTCCTAATATTTCCTCTCCCCCTGTCCAGCACAGAAAGGGGGGTGACAGAGTGGCTTTTTGGGCACCTGGCATCCAGTCAGGGTCAACGCACCAGAACCCTGCTCCTTCATAATATTTGATCCACATGTGATTAGGGATGGGTATCTCAGTATCAATCAACCATTAACAATCGCCTTAACTGAAAATGTCTCCAGCAGATAGTGAGTGGCATTGACATATTTTATTCACATTTACACAATTAATACCTGACATTATATGTACAAAAATACCACTTTTGCCTTTCAGTATATTTTGGAAATTCCCAAAAAGATAATAATGACCACACAATTTTCAAACTTAATAGAAGTGACCATGCAGATGTTGCAGATATCTCACATCATCTAGAGCAGTCAGGTATTTCATTACCATTTTGTGTTTAATTTTAAGCTATTTTAAGTTACTGATGATAGAAGACGTAATTGTCTTTGTGGAGGTGAAACACACTGGACTAATTATTATTATTGTTATTATTGTTATTTGTTATATTTTCATGTGTAGCATGATAAATTCAGTTATATATTACCTACTCTGAAAGCAAACCATTTTATATGCAGATTTAAGGTAATGGGCATTCAACTTTAAAAAATGGTTCCAGTATTCTGTAGCTTCTCAATAATAATATGTTCTTACATTAAAACAGAGAAGGGTGGATTATGGGTTTTTCAATTTGCATCAGGCATATTAATTGCAGAGTAGTATTTCCACATAAAATATCAATGTACTGGAACAAACTGTTAATGTACCAGAATATGAACACTTACATTCATTTCTTGAGATTTAAAAGCAATCTTCTTTTTCATATATCTGAATAGTATTTTTTTAAAGTCTGTTAATGAGAACAACATAACCAATGTTTTCTGAAAACCTTAATTAGCTTAAGAGTTAATAGTGATTTCCTAGTTATTGTACTGGCAAACAGTACAGCAAACCATTAAGGAAAGAAAATAATTTACAGGGTATGGAATAACTTTAGAGCAACTTTTAAGAAACATGCCATGGAAGATCAACTTTATGTTGTATTAGCAAGCAAAGAAACATTGAATTCAAGGTTTACTGGGTTTTTTTTTTTTGTTTGTTTTGGTTTGGTTTTTTTGTTGCTGTTTTGTTTTTGGTTTTGTTTTTTGGGTTTTTTTGTTGTTGTTATTCTGGGTTTTGGTGGTTTGTTTTGTTTTGTTTTTTTCCCTGGGAGAAGATATTCCTAGACTTATAAAAGTGTACTTGGAAGTGAAATTCAGCTGGGAATTTGCACAGTGTTTTTCATGGTATAGAATAGCAAGTTTATGTATTATTTAATTTGTTTGAATTGCACACAAAGAACCCAAGAAATTTGTTTTAATAGGTACTAATAATACTAAAAATATTGTTGTATAAAAAGAAGCCTTAATTCCTTAAGAGCAGGCAAATAAAGAGTTATGATTCTTAACAGTAGAAAAAGAGTTCTTTACAACTATCATCTTATTATTTATACACCTGGGCAAGTACATATCTTCTCTTTCATTTTCAAATACTAGACTATAGCTTCTTAAAAAGATGTAAATTAATTCCTTCTTTGTTTACGCACTTTTGTTTTATGACTGCTCTGTTTCACACTACTAATCTTTAATGCGCCTTCAATTTTTTTTTCCTTTTTCTTTAAAACAGAAAATGAATGCAGGTCATCCTTTTAAAGCCAGAGAGAAAGAGAAAAATATTTAAGTTTTCATGCCACAGCTGCAGGCTGTGAATTATCCCACTAGGGAAGAGTGGAAATACCACCCACATAATCCAACAAGAGGCTTGATTCATTTTGTGTCTGAAGCAATCGTGGTCTTACAAAGCTGAAATGAGTTTCCCTTGCAATCTCCACAGGAGGAAAAAAAAAGAGAATATCTTCCTTACAAGTTCAAAACAAGATTGCACTTTTAAATTTATTTTTACTCCTCTTTCTTTTTTTAATTTTTATTCCTTAATTTCTTACTATTTTGCAACTAACTTGACTTTACACATAGCAATGGAATTGAATATGAGATGGGATGTAAAGAAGAGGCAAGCAACATCTTCCCAGGCCTATCAACCCCAGGTGAATTTGTGACAGGTGATTTGGTCAGTGTGTGAGAAGCAGATACAAGAAAATTTGCAGAGTGTGTTTTTAAGGCTCCTGTTTGTTCCAGGACAGTCAGAAAACCTTCCTGTCTCACAGACACAGGGAGTTAGTTGCCATCTGTTTAAGATCCCACGGGAAGCACCTGCCTAGGGTTCTCTCTAAATATACAGGACTCCACTCAGCATGCATAGACACTATGTAGCTTCCTACAGATCATCAACAGTGAATAATGAAGAGAGAGACATTAAAATTCTGCTTTTTAGGTTCTTTACTCAAGGCTGTAGGGAGGCTTTGTCCTCTTGGGATCCTAATGCTTGAATTTTCACTTGGAGAACTTTAAAGTGCTCAGGATATAGATATATGGATATATATATATATATATATATATTAAGTGAGCTGGATTAATGATTTAAAATTTCAGCTACTGACAGATGAAACGATGACTGCAGTAAAAGTAGGCTGGTGGCAGTACTTGTCCAGAAACAATTGTTTCTATTGCCTCAAGATATTCATACACTTTCTGTCTATTCCTTCATACACTGATGTAGTCACAACTCTGTGTTATTACAGCAAGAGGACAGAAAGGAGGAAGGAAAGAAAAGAAGAGAGAGGAAGGAAGAAAGAAGGAAAGAAAAGAAGAGAGAGGAAGGGAGAAAGAAGCAAAGAAAGCTGGTTGGTTTGAATTCTCTCTTGATGAAAGTGGAATTAAAGAGATGTTTTTATCAGTTGGACTAGGTGATCTTTGTAGGTCCCTTCCAACTTGGACTATTCTATTCCATATCTCCAGTGGATATCTTGGACATGAGATTAATGCCTCTGTTCTACATGAAGAGGAAATTGCAATCACATGTTTAATGTGTGTGAGCAGGTGCACTTTGAGAACACTGTCCCGATCAAAATTCTCAGCTGAGTTGGATCACTGCATGAAAAATTTCAGGATACTGACCAAGGTTAGGGCTGGGTGGCATAGTAATCTTCTCAGTTCTCTCAAGAACTTTTTAGGCTGCAGAACAGCTCATCTCTTAATCTGGTTTCAGAAGTCTTTATCATAAAAAGTTTATAGATTTCAGATGCAAGTAAAGATTTGAACTAATTAAATAACTTAATTTCATTGTTGTTTAATTTTACTTTTAAACAGTAAAAATTGTCTAATATTTCAACACTTTATGACCAGAATTTTTCTCAACATTTAAACTGAGATTTAAACTCAAGTTATATTACATATAGCTCTAAATGTTTCATCACATCTATATGTGCTTAAATTCATGTGTGTTTTATATCCAAAACCCCGATCAGTGCTTGCTCAAGTGACAGCAGAAATATGGCTCAGAATTCAGTGAACTCACACAAATTTTGCTGAGACCAGTGAAGGTCGAAAGAGATATAGGCAGTATATTTAATAGCCTTAGACATATGTAATGATCTTACAGTCACCATTGTTTTAAGCTTCCATAAAAAAAAAAATATAAAACTGAAGAAATATATGTCTGTTCACCACTTTTCAGTTTACTCATAAATCATAGCCTTAGCTGTATTTTGTTATGTATATTTAGAAGCTGTAATCTCTGAAAAATTTGCCAGGCATTGCCTGTGAACTCACACTAATAGGCATCCTTAACAGAAAAGGAACCTGAATACAGGGGAAATAACTGTTCTGAGAGCTCTGGCATGGTCCTCGTTGCCAGGGAAACCTCTGCTTTGTCTCTACGTGTTCAGAATGGCTGCCTCATTAGACACTGAACCTGATCATCATGTTACACTACCAGGAGAAAAAACAAGGAAGAGGAAAAGCTAAGAGGTCCACAAATCTTTAAGAAAATTCCAAGAATAGGGGTAATCTTAAATAAATCTATGTGTAACTGTAATCATAATTATGTTCTGTAAGGGTAAATCTGCCCAGGCTGCTTCATTCCACATTTATTTGCAGGTGGAGGTGAGCAAATTTGGATGGTCTTTTGCAGAAATAAAAAAGAAAAAGGGAAAACAGAAAAGAGGAAAAAAGGATGTGACCCACAAAACTGGCAAAATGCATATTTTGTCTAAAATATATATCTTAATTTTAAATATTGAAAAGCATCTATTTAATAAGGTCATTGTGCTTATTTAACTGCCTGAGACATTGTTTTAGCATTTCTATAGCAGATTTTATTCATGGAGTCAGAAGCATAAAATGTCAGTGAAAAACCTATATAGGTGCATTTATTACTCTGATCATAAAAAAGAGTGGTGAAAAAATAGTAAAACTTGAAAATATATAGTGACAAGAGAGTTATTTTATGTTTACTACTAAGTTTTAATCAAGATACTAAAAACAGCACCACATAAACTTCTGAAGTGCAGCAGAACTGGATGCAGTTTCAAGGCATTACTCGTTGGTAATAAAATTATGAACCCAAGGTCCCTCAGGAGCTAAGCTCCTGACCTTGGCTGATGAGAGAAGCCTTTGAAAACAGGGCAAGAGCTTAACCTCCACCCTCTGTGGTTTATAAATATCAACATAGGGAAGGGATTTTAAAGTCATCATAGCCACAAGTCTGTTTCTCTGAAAAGAAAAATGAAAACCAAATCACAGGTGAAACAGTTAAGAAATGCCTAACTTTACTCTTATTTATGAAGAGGGAAAACAACCCAGGTAGACCTTTTTTTTTTTTTTTTTTCCAACTGTACCAGATGTGAAACTGAGTAGTTATGTGCAAAATCAAGAGAGAGCCTGACCAGGTGGTCTGAGATTAGTTGGTTGCTTTCCAAGAGTATAAAGAAATTACATGAACTAGATTTACATGTATCTGGAGCCATTTTCCTTCTTAGTGAGTGATAAGGTATGCTGAATCTCTGATGTTGCCTATGTAACAGTATTCAAATTAATATATTTTCGTTTTTAAAGAATGCCTTTCATCTAACAAATATTTCAATGATTTTTTTTCCTCCTCTGGGATAATATTGTTAAAACAGGACTTTCAGATTACAGGTAGAAGAAAAGACAAAAGAAATGGCTGACTGTAATGACCTATTTCCTTCATGGCGAGAACATACACACAGTTGCTCTCCTTGGAAAATAATTCTTTTCAGTTCCATGGTGAAATTTTCTCAAAATTTAATGAAAGTTGAGTCATTAATAAGAGAAATAATTTTTCCAAATGGGGACTTGAGGTGGCAAAAGCTATTCTGGAGGGCTCCTGTAACCACCAGAGGTTTTTCCTTTGTATATTTCAAACAGTTACACATAGAGAAGAACGTAGATGATGATATAAAACTAACATACAAGGAAAGTAGTAGCAAGAATGGTACTAGAATATTATTTGAAGTGGGTCTGATGTACAACTATGAAGTAACTGCTCTTTGCACCACTAATTTAAGAAACTTTGGTAAATACAGAGAAAGTAAACGGTTCCTCTTGGCTTCTCTTTTGAGCAAATACACACAAGGATACCAAGGTTTGAAAAAGAATAATAAAAAACATGGCCTGAATTTTAATGCATAAATGTATGAGCCTAGATGTCTGTGAGAAAAAGAAATTAATTAAAAGATACAGTTATAACTGGGTAGTAGTTTCTATAATCACACAGTTTTGTTATGATAGTCTAAATGACCCAGGCTGGAAACTCTAGGAGCTACATTTCTAAGTCCCATTTATGTTCTGAGCTGCTGAGTACCACATTTTCTTTTCTTGAATTAGTTTCCACTGACATAGTTGCTTGATTGCATTAACAGAACCAAAATGCAAAGTCTCTTCATTTTTGAAGGAGTGTTTAGAAAAAAATGCTGAAAAAATTCAGTAGCTTAGGGATCTCTCAATGCAAAAAACCAAAAAGATATTTAACAAAAATTTGTATACTTTTCAGTCCCAAATATTTTACAGAAATATAAGGCATGCTTTCTTACACAGAAACACACACACACACAAAAAGAGATGCAAATGCAACTTTTGATCCAGTTTTGTAAAATTTCTAAAAAATATGTACAGTGCATCAAAAATAATCTTTGAATATACCAGACCATACAAGATACTAAATAGTTCACACTCCTCTATTTTACATACAGTGTTATGAGACATAAGGAAAGACTCTTGTCAAAGTTTAATCCCTTTAAATAATACACAGTATGCAGGATGGAAATGGATGCACAGTCACCATCTTCATCAAACCAGAAACTTCCAGAACTAAAAATATAAGCACTTCTAGTTCGATGTAGAAGAAGGAAAAAGGGCACCTGTACAGACTACAAAAAAAACCCTTAGAAGTCTCTAGGCAATAGCTCTTAAGTCATCACTGAGTCCACAAACTGATGCTTGCACATATAAGTCAGCCTTTCAATTAAAAACCAGAAAATAAGTAAGCAAAAGGGTTGGACCTTTGAGAGTGACTTAAATCACGTACAGACGGTATATTTTAGATGCCAAATAGCCTCACAGGATCCTTGGTCCCATGATGCAGCGTGCACCTTGCTCTCCGATCTCAGCATATGTCAAATCCCACTGCAAGAAAGAAAGAAAGCAGCAGAGCAGCTTTGTCTTTATCCCATTATTTTACAATGTGCACCCTTTATATAACCAACTAGAAACATTAAATGGGAGCAATGATGTAATTCCTAGGTCTTGCACAAGGCACATGCAGGAAAAGGAATGACATTGTTTGTTTAACATATAGATGGAAGTGACGCAGAAGAAAGGCACAGGTCTCTCACCTTAGCTGGTGTTAGAAGAACATGGTGAGTACCCAGGTTCCTTTTTTGTGTTTGTCTCTTGAAAACCCACCTTTAGAGGTACATGCACATCTTCTTGCTAAGGTACCTGCATTAACAGACATAGTGGTGGGAATCTTAAAGTTTGTTTTTGAGTCCAGTGGGAAAATTGCAGACTGTTGTCTCTCTGTTCGACATCTCTTTTTGGTGAATGTAAACAACCAAATCACTTTCTTAAAGCTGGAAAGATAAACCAGAAACATAAACTAGAAGTTTGGCTGCCAAATGCTTGTTATTCTACCAGAGTCCCCAAATTACACCCTCTAGGTACTTGGAATGTAATTTCACCTTTAAGAGGAAGAATTCTTATCGGTCAAGTTATAATTTTAAACACCATATTGTCACTGCAAAATGAAAATCACTGATGATTCTCACAAAAATTTGGTACTGACAGAGCTATAAAAATATCCTTTCTAAGTGTTAAGCCTTGGGACATAGCATTTATGCAGTCTAGCAGCAGCCCTTGTCTCAGCATAACATATATTAAAAATCTAGAACACACTTCAAGGATTATTTTTAGTTTTTCTTTTCCTGTCTTCATGCTTTTGCTTTTGAAATTATCTCTGAAACAATAGTATTGCATGCATATTTGTGCCTGTAATTGCAGGTAAACTCAAGAATATTTGAAAGGATTAAAAAAGACACTTGCCCTTCTGGGTTAAATGTTTTAGCTTTACTTTCATTGACATTGCAGGTGAAAGCCAAAAATTAAATAACAAAATAAAAGAAATTAACCTGTTGGTAGCAACCTACCATTTTCAGTCTCGATTCCAATCACACCGAGGCAGAAAGTAGCCCTGACAATTCTATGACTGCTCCAGCCCATTGTAAACAGGAGGTGGCAGTTCTAGTCTTTGATCCAATATGCTGCAGTGTTATAAAATGGCAGTAACTAGCTAGGGAAGACATTTCCACAATATGCAAGCTAAATAGCTTTTCCAAGGCTAGCCAGAGCTGCTTCCCCTTTATTCCCTTTTTGTAGAAAGCTAAAAAGTGTCACACACACAGAGAAAAAAAAGAATAAAATAGAGCAGCTTTCTGACAGCTCAGTATTGGTACTGTGATAGAGGCTCTACAGATATCTACACTGCATCCAAGGCTTTTTGTTTTCCTTTTCTTTTTTTTTTTTTTTTTTTTTTTGAGTGTGCAACCACATAAAAATTATCTTTTTAGGGCTTTTGTGGAAAAGAATCCTCTCTATCCATCTTGTGCTCTGTCTCATGCATTAGTTTCACAAATCTTTCTTATCACAGAAAATACTTTTATTCTATAATACTAAAATTCTGCTTAAAGTTAGATCAATTATACCCCTCCCCCAATATATGACAGGTGAAAGCTAGCAGGAGTGGATCTAAAATCCAGAGCAGCCTATTCAGCTGGCCATTATTTTTAATTTCTGATTCCTTTCTGAAATACCGCTGAATTGCTAAGATGACATCGCTTTATTATTAAACTAAGTTTAGGATGAAACCTCCTCTGTTGGTTCTAGTTATGGAAACAAGGGCTTAAACCCACATGCTAAAAAGCCCCATGGCAGTAAAGACCAAGAGCAAAGTAGAGCCATTGGAAAGCCTTTCACCACAGAAAGAAAAGGAGCAGAACAAGGGAGATAAAAGGGTGTGAAGGATGCAGTCTAACAGCTAAAAGAAAAGATACGAGCAAGCATTGTATTTACTGCTTTTTAACCCAGCTCAATGTCTGATCATGACAAATATCAAGAATCACAGCAAAAATATGTTATACTATCATACTGGTAATTTTATAGAAGCTCTGGAAGATAGGTGGGCTGAGAACTACTGAAAGCACCTGACATTCAGAATCATACAGAGCAGCACATATCTGCAAGGTGCAAGTCTCCAAGAAGTTGTTTAATATGATTGCCAAACATTGTTTCTTAGAAAGAGTTTTGGAATACTTAATTTTGATCAAATAATTTTTGTCTTTCTGCTATTCCATCTACATCATCTCTGTAAGTAACTTCTCTGAGTGGAATAACTGCTTTGTACAGTGCTGTGTGAAACTAGGACATAATGTCATGGCCACAGATAACAACATATCCTACTGTTCCCATCATGCTGTCCAGTGGGAACTCTTGTAGTCAGAGCTTCAGCAGTGTACATTAATCTTTACAGTGTTATACAAGACGTGGCTAACTCAATTCCCTTGCACCCTCACAGCGGAGTATGTCCCATTGTAGAAAGGTAAGACATGAGTCTGATGTTGTTAATCAGACAGACACATACTCTGACATGTTTCACAATAGGAAGAGAGCACAGATCATGTCTTGTAGCTATGTAAGACAATAAGAATGTTGAGGGCAGTATTGAACTAAAGAAGAAATCTGGTTATAATGATAGAAGTATTGTAGAGACAGGAGAGTAGTACAATAGTACATATCATTCTGCCAGGATCTTTCTGAGAGATTTAGGAAACATTTAAGGGATTTACACACAATGAAATTCAGTTTAATTACTGTGTATCAGCTGAGCAATAGTAACAGTCCCCAAGAGTGCCTTATGGACAAAATCAGGTCTGGAACACTGCTTACCCTTCTTTACATTCCAACTTAGCTATATTTAATGACATCACATTTACTGAGCACTAGAGGAGCACAGATGAACACGTCTGTGGTTCTTCTGATGTATAGTACCTTAGGCTGTGTTAATCTACATTTCATTGGAGTATTTCCTAAAAAAAGTATTAAGGCAGGGGAAAATCAGCACTGCATATCCTAATTAAAGGGGCCATCCGTCAAACCAAACTTCTCACACAGAAGTGCTCATGGTAAGAACTAAGGGGCTGTACAAAGATGCACTAATTTTCTGGGTATAAAACAGAAAAAAAGTAAAATATGACTCAGGTTCTTAAATGCCTGTTCTAAGCAGAGGTAAGTGCCTTCCTGTCTGCTACAAAGATCCATCTATTTCAGGTTTTAATTTTATTACATTTAGACATTTTCATAGTCTCCTTTATCCATGAAAAATAGATCAACCTCCAGCTGCACCACTCACAAGGAAAAGTATTTAGTTGTTCTTATGGAAGAGATTTGGAACCAGAACTTGAATTTAATTTCCCTGTGTATATGCAAAACCGGGGTATCCTGGAGCAATTTGAGAGGTTTTTTTCAGTGACTCCACTGAAAATTGTATCACTTTTGCTTATTTATCTCAAATTTCCTGGGACTAGAATCTCCATGAATCTCTGTGTTGCATATCCCTGACAAATATTTGAAGAGCAACCTACAGAGAGTCTTTTCTTCTCTCCTTTCTCCCACACATATTCCTGCATGCAATAAGTACAGCTCTATCTCTGAGAATCTTGCATCTTAGAAGATCAGTTAGCATTTGGGAGATCAGGGCTCAAATTCCTGCTATGTAAGCATTGGATGCTAATTTCACACATGGAAGTTCCATGTGGCTCATGGCGGCATGCAGGCACCTGCTCAATTCAGCAGTGTTGTGAACAAGCAAATGCAACCAGCCCTCTCGGCAAGAGGCAAGAGGGTTGCCTGTTCTGGGAATCACACTGTGAATGTTACTCGAGATCTAGTGGTAGTTATGACAGCTAGGTAGCCTTGTAGATGTCCCCTAAGAGAGGCATGAAAATGAAAGCATGGAAACTGAGTCAGACAGACAGCAATGTTGCAGTTCAGAGGCTGAAAAGTAATGTGGTATCAGTGTTACTCTCAGAAATAAGATTTATAAAGCTCCTGTTGAAACTCAGGTATGTAAGCCGTCCTGGTAGTTTCAATGAGACTACTGATGAAGAAATTTAAGTGTGTGGTTCGGTACCTCCAGATTACAGATTAAAGACAGATTACAACATATGAACTCTACTAGATTTTTTAAATACTTGAAAAAAGCTTAGAAAGAAATACAAAGACTTAGATGCACAAACAGGTTGCTGAAAGTTAAAAAGCCATTCTATGTCAGCTGAGACACTCATTATTCATAAGAATTCTCTTTCATTGCAGATGTGAATAAATCAAATTATTGCAATTTTGCAAGAGCAGAAGCCCACACATTGACAGGAGAGGAGAGAGGAGATGAAATTAAAGAGGAAAAGATACCTGCAGAAGGAAGAGAAGAAGGAAACTACCTGCCATTGAGAATCAAATAATTGAGAACAATATAAAGTTTAAAATCGTGATTTCTGGAAGCAGAGAGACAGTACTTGCAGAAATGTGAGAAATACTAACTAAAAAAAAGTAAAAGTGGGACAGAGTTCAAGGGGTTGAATTCTATAAATTGGATAATCTCACAGTAAACAATACATTTTTTCTTTCTGACTTTTTACCAAATCAGTATTTGTGAAATGTAACAGATTTTACCTGAGATTTTTTTCCTCTCCACATTACATATGAAAATTTCTGTCTTAGTTTACTCCTAGGTTCCTACTAGAATTTTATATACAGTGAGCAGATTTGTCTAATAAGTTACCAGAGACATTTTCTTCTGCCAAAACTTTGAAATGTCTCTTTTTAACTTTTATTATTCTCTTTTTTCTTTTTTTTTCCTCTAAACCACATAAAGTCATAAAATCATTGATGCTGGAAAAGACTACTTAAATCATTGAGTCCAACCATTAATCTGGGACTGCCATGTTCACCTCTAAATCATATATTCAAGTGTCATAGCTACATGCTTTTTTAATACGTTCAGAGTGGCCGTTACACCACTGCCCTAGGCAGCCTAATCCAATGCCTGACCAGCCTTTCATTGAAGACACTCTTCCTAAAATCCAATCTTCCCTGGCTCAATGTGAGGCCATTTCCTCTTATCCTGTCAGTCGCTGCCTGGGAGGAGAAGCCAACCCCCATTTCTCTACAACCTCCTTTCAGGCTGGAGCAGAAGCCACAAGGTTTCCCCTGAGCCTTCTTTTCTCTGGCTAAACACCCCCAGCTCCCTCAGCTGCTCCTTATACCAACTGTGCTACAGACCCTTCCCGAGCTCTGTTGCCATTCTCTGGACACACTCCAGCTCCTCAATGTCTTTCTTGTCACGAGAAACCCAGAATTTGATACAGGATTCGAGGTGTGGCCTCGTCAGGGCTGAGTACAGGGGGACAATCACAGCCCTGGTCCTGCTGGCCACACTATTGCCGATCCAAGCCAGGATGCCATTGGGCTAATGTGTGTGTCGATGCATATTCTCCTTCGCTGCCTCTTTGATCTTGCCAGTAGCATTCTTCTCGCTTTAGTCACCAGTTTTGCTTCATGAGCATTAGACTGCTTCATCGGTTATGACTCATCCGAAAGGTATAATCATACCTATTCTTGCTCAATGTCATTTACTCTCACTTAAATACTAAGTTTTTGCATGTTGCCGAGTTATCAAATGTGTTTTATTCTCTGGATATTACAGTAAGAGTTGAAACTGGCTTTTCTCTACTTCTGTGAAGAGAAGGAGTCAAAGTTGTGGGTTTGTTCTGATTTATGACTCAATTCTTCATGCAATTTCTAACTATCCTAATTTGTTTCTTTCCTGTGAAGTGTTTGTTATAAATTATTTTTTAAAATATATGAGATTGTTGTGTAATTTAAATTAGCTTAAACATTTAACCAATATAAATATAAAATGTACTTTTTAAACACAAATTATTCATAGAGATAGTTGAGTTTTCTGTTTGGAACAAGTTTGTAGATTACAAGTTTGTGCTAAAAAGGGAAAACTGATTCCTTTAAGTCACTGCAAGTATGCAGACTGTCATTAGCATAGATGTAGTGTTGGTAGCACTGACTTATTTCCGCTTTAAAATATAATAAGAAAAGAGAAAAAATCTTTTGTGGTATATCTTCATCCATTAATCTCTAGCACCAAAACCTCATCAACATGGTGACAGACACAGAGTAATTCTTATATTTCAGAAAAGGTTAATCAAAAAATAGATATGGTAAAAGTCCAGTCAATAAATAATCTTATAAAACTAAACATTGCACTCATCCTTTTCAAGTCACTCATCAGTCATCCACAGTGCCCTCAGTGACATTTTTATTGGATTATTTCAAAGTTTTTTCTTTATTATTGAGAACAGAAATATTTTTAACTTATAAAGCTCCATCTATAGCTGAGGTCTGGTTCACCATAAATGACCAATTTCCCAGTGGACAAGAAACTACTGTGACAGGAACATTAATAATACCTTTGAACATCTACTGCCCC
>VZRN01004715.1:599417-614622 GCA_013397935.1 Dasyornis broadbenti | reverse complement strand
TTTTTTTTGGAGGAGACACAGTTTTTTAGGGAAATGCTAAAGAGAAAAAAAAGAAGAAGGAAAGAAGAGGCAGGAAAGGTTATTTTGTGGCTAAAGCTGGTTGAATTATTATTGTTTAACATTCCATCTTTTAAATTACTGCTTAAAATTAAAATCCTACTCCCATTGTTTCAGTTTCAATAGAAGGAACAGCAACTTTGCATAACAGGCCATTCTTTTAAGGGTAAAATTTCTAAAGATGGTTAAAGGACTTAGGTAGCACTTTGAACTTGAAAGATATTAAGTGCCTTTTGGGCATTGTGCAAAATCCCTGGGAATGGCTTAGATAGCCATGTAATTTTTTGAGTTTCCTCCCTCTGCTCTTGATAGCCAACAAACATTAAGAAGTCTAATATGAGCATCTAATTTTAAAGGTTTGTCCCTTATGACTGTCCAGTTCAACGTGTTCCTGTCATTCTGCACTAAAACCTCTCACATTGAATTTATACAGCTATTGAATAAGTTGCTGAGGGGATGTATTCTTTTTTATAATCTAAGAATTGAAAAAATCTTAATTTTGACAAATTTTAAAATTTCTTAGGTCACAGAGCCTTATTTTAAAAATGTCCCATCTATGAATAGTTTGCCCTATTTAAACTTACCATTTGGCTGTAATATTATTCACAGAATGTATTTGATCTATTCATACTTTATCTATTCACAGAGGAGATCTGCTTTTCAGAGGTTTGATGGCAGTTTTATAAGAACTTTAATGACAAATATCCAAATATAAATGATTGATAAATCAGTTATGCAGTTTCAGAAAAATAATCTGCTCAGTGTATTAAAAAAAAAGTGAAGACACTTTACAGTTGGGAATATAGAGGTGGCCAAATACTTGTAAATAATTTGTTAAATGCAAAATGAATTTGCTAACCACTGTAACAAAAAAATAAAGGGAGAAATATGGGGAATTCAGACAAAATAAGAATGTTCAAGGACATTGACAAATTAATAGGAATGTGAAAAGACTGCAGTGTTTTTCTGAAAAGAAAAAATGGAAACCAGAAATGTATATGAAATAATGAATGATCAAATAAGCATAGATGAAAAAATAAAACAAAGAAATTTCCTATCCTGGTTCTGTGATATAACAGCAAAGAGATAATTAAATGGTATAAGGCTTGAAGTAAATAAAAGCATATAGAGCCTCACAAAAAGTTTAAATCACCAAGGCAAAGAAACTGAAATGTGTAAAATGAAGACTGCGTGTGCGATTCCTGGTGTAGATCAGCAGGGCATTTTTTAACCCAAACCCTCCGGATGAAAGAGAGAGCTCAGCCTACCCTGGTCTAGAACTGGAAACATGAGAGAGAGCTCAGGCTACACACCAGAGCAAGGCAATTCTCCTTGCTGGGTGATGGGTGGATAAAGCACCGAAGAGGACATCTCTGTAAGGGAAGATTCTGTCTCACATGGGAATTGATTTTGCCATCTGTTTAGGGGAAGGATAATCAAAATCAGACCAGAACAAAAAGAATTGCAATATTTATTGTGTTCTATTTCCCTTAATGAACTCTATAATTTTTTGTTGTACAACAACTTTTGAGACTGAGGCTAAGTGAAAGAAGAAGCTATTAACATGGGAAAAGAAGCATTGGTACATAACACATTATGTTGGTGGCAGTATTTGGGAAATATTTTTATGACCTATATTTCTAATTAACGGCAACTCAAAAAGTTTTGTTTGTTGCTGAATTACATGTGTGAGAAGATAGTTTTTTAATCTGTCAGTGATTTCTCTCCAGATATCTGAAAACTGATGTTTGCACAGTATTACATATCAGACATTTTTCTGCCACTATCCAGATTCACTCAGTACAATAAAACTCTCAGAAATGAAACAGAAATAATTTTCAGTCTTCAACTTTGAAATAATATGCAAACATGCTTACTTCATAGAGATATGAAGAATGTCCAAGACCTTAAGTTCCAATGTGAACTTTCTGTACAAAGTGGCATTGAGAACTTTTTAAGAGAGCCATGAACACCTGCACTCTGAATCTTCATAAACTGAGTTCAGAGAGAGAATAAAAGCATTGGATTTAGAGCAGCAGCAACTGGCCCTGACTGGGTGCATGCAGCACTGAAAACCACTTAGCTGTCAGCTCAGCCATGATAACTATCTATGGACTTCTGCTGAGTCCTTGCCAATTGAGAAGTGGGCCTTTCTCTGAAATTTAGGGACACTACCACAGATAATTAATTCATTATTGTGAACTGACTTCACAACAGTTTAATTAAGATTGCAGATCAGCCTCAGGGCTGACTATTATTATGGCGTGGATGATAATTTAGAAGTTGAATAGCACTGATCTGGACATGCTAGATTAGACACTTGGAAACAGCCTCATCTTTATCATGGTATTTGAAAATCTCTTGCCTGACTTCCTGGCATGCTGCATGTAGCAATGGCTTTCTGTACATAGTAGTGAACTATCTTTGGAGAGAGGTTCTGAACAGCAGAGATCTTGAAACATAACTTTCAGTGCTCAGTAACTATACAGTGGACCAACAACTTAGGGAAACACAGAAGGCGCATGATATAAAAATTGTAACGGCTAACCACAGTGCCCAGTTAAGAGAACAGTACTTGATCTTCTCGTTCTAAAGTTAAAACTGTCAATTTTTCAACCACACAAAAAAATTATTAAACACGTTCATATTAGAATATCAGTTTGAAGCATTCAGAAATGGAAAACACTTGGACTCGAAATGAAAATTACAGCCATTATTCTGGAAGTTTTTATAACAGAAGGAAATCAGAGTATCAGTTCCCTGTGTATACCAGCTCCAGTCCCTGTGTATATCAGAGAGTATGAACATGAAATGCCCTTTCTCCACCAGATGATTGAAAGTAGCAGGTGATGAGACACGGGTTTGCTGTGACAATAAAATAAAAGCTTACAGAAGAAGTGAGCTGTTCTATTTCCACTTGTTCTGTTGTATTCATTTGTTTCTGAAGCTTGATTACTTGGGTACAGCAAAGAAACAATTCCCATGAGCTATTTTCTCATTTTGAGAACAGAGAGAAATAATATCAAGTGCTTCAAGGAAGCAAGGGTGACTAAGGCTGGGAGTTGTGAGGGTTGAACATTTCTTGTAACCCTCTAGGGTCAGTTCCCCTCTGAAGATACTTACCCCTAAGCATTCAGAATCTGTTGCTTTTAGTAAGAAAGCTTTCAATAGATTTGTTTGCTGTAAAGAAGACTGTGGAAGAAAAGAATGTTTACTCTATTCTGTCTCTCTTACCGTCAACTAATTTAGAAGTCAAGTTTCTGTTACAGAAACTTTATTACTGGTGATACCTGAGTCAGTATTAAAAAGTCCAAGCAAAATAAAGTCAAACCAGACCAGACCAAACCTTGGCTTCTTCACTTTCAGGTCACAGCTTGAGCAGAGCTGGCAATTAGACTAAACTGTCCTTCTGCTTGTACACAAAGCAGATATTACCTGAAAATCACTAAGATAACAAAAGCTGTAGCCCCCAACGCACTTTAGAAAGTTGCGCTCCAGAGAAGAATAACTTTAAGCAAGAATTGTTTGTGTTCTGGGTGATTTTTTTTCTACAAAAGAACCTTAGCTTTTTTCCTCCTGTTTTTTTTCCATTGCTTGCATACAAGAAGTGGTGAATTGGCACATTTATACTATTCTTTAAATATTAAAACCAATATGAACATTGCCCAATTTCCCGGAAAAGTAACATATTTTATGTACTGCTTGAAAATTAGAAACTTGATATAATTTATCACATTAGAGAATGTAAATGCTGAAGGAACGACTGTGTGAAAAGTTATACATTAAAAAAGACAGTTATTTAAGTAAAAGTTTAGAAGTGTTTGTTTATGCCATTGTCTACAAATTCATTAAAAATTTGAACATCCAAAAAATAAGATTTAAGTAACTTGAGCTGTTTTGAGTTTCTTACGTGTACTTATCTGAGTTTTCACCAGTTCTTGCAGCTGTTTGAAAACCCAGAGGCACATGAGACTGGTCACATAACTGTGTACTTGTAATATAAAAATTACTTTGTAGACTATTAAGCATCTGCCCTTAATTTCATAGAGATCACACTCCAAGGACATACAGCCAATAATCTGTGTATAAAGCTTTGATCCTCTTTCTGATCAGGCTAGCTTTACTATTGATTCCTTATTATAATTTATTTAACATAAAAGCTATTACATAAGGTGGTTAAAAATTGCTTAATGAGCTAACCGATTAGGGAGAAATGAATTTGAGATCACTTTGAACCCAAAGAACCAAAATTTATGAGGTTTGGGGTCCTGGAGGAAAAGAGCAGAGCACAGTTCTTTAATTAATAGGATATTTGGGTAGAAAAGATATTCACGACTGAACAAGTTTGATTTTTTTCATGGAACTGGAACATAAAATGAGCCCATTCTCTGCCTTTACTTATGCCCTTGACACTGAGCAGAATTTGCCCCGTGGCAGACTGAAAACCCCTCACACTAACAGAGACTAAATTTCCATTGTTCGTTATTTTCAGTATAAGATCAGAATAGAACTACTTAATCAAATAAAGTTATAGAGAAGGGGACAGAACAGAGAAGCTGTGCTTTAAAGTATAAATGGAAAGTTTGCTTATGGCAGTCATTATCGCCTTAATTTCTCTATCCTATTTTTAAATCAATTGGACCTAATTAAATTTCACAACTCTTTTGCACCTGCATACATTCATGTACATGATTTTTGATCTCTAACAAAATACAGGAGGTCACAGCTAAAATCTTTGCAATAGAATGATAGGCAAAGTTAGCAGGGAAAAATGTTTAGAAATAAACTCTTCATAAAAGATCTTGTAAATTTTTCCGTTCTTTCTGTTTGAGTTGCCCAAACCTTGTTATTTCTTTTCAATACAGGTATAATAAGGACTTCAATAACAATCCTTGCCACTGTTTTCCACACTATCAGATTATAAACAGTCACAGCCACTGTCTCTGCCATCTTGACTTGTACTGTATGCCATTGTGTAACAGCTGAGCATTCAGCCGATTAAGACAAATTCAGGATGAAAAATAACTTAAAAAGGAAGTATTCATAATATTCAATACAATGACGTCTGACAAAATCGTAGCAACCTTTTATGTACATATGCAAAACACCAAATTAATAAGAGGGGACATGCATGCTGCTCTGCTGCAGTGGCAGAAAATTTGTAGAAAATAACCCCTGCTTAGCTTTAAGTGCCATTTCCATTAATAGGATATGATGTAGATAATTGAAGAAAAATAGGAATAAAAGCTAGCTTTAAAACTAACTGTATGTTTTAATATTTTCATCCCTTAGGAAAATTTTCTTCTCTGGTAATTTATGAGAAAAATATAATTAGGTTAATTTTTTTATTTTTCATCACTCTTCTCACAAGATTATGGATGACCCACATTTGAAAAAGAAATCTTTATCTCTGGTGTTCTTAAATATTTTTTCAATCTTAAAAAATAGTTTACATGAAACAGAATATCTGTAGAAATTACAGGAGAATTATAATTCTCACTGTCTGGGATTTTAAAAAAAGAATCTGAGAGCAGTTTCAATGTCACTTAACAGACGATGCAGACTATAACCCCTACACATTTGTTAACCACTGAAAATCTACCTAGGAAATAACTGAATTTCAAGTGAGAAAATGTGTCTTTAAGAAAATATGCCTTAGTATGGTCAGTTGTTTGAACTCTGTGGCTTGATAAAAAAAAATTAATGCTCCACTGACGCATCACAAAACATAAATTCTTAATTATGTTCTATGACATTCAAATGAGGGATTTTAATTCTTAATGATACCTTTTTTTTTTCCTCTCCAGGAAATGAGAGTAATTTCAAGTTTGATCTTGCCTCCTAAGTTCATCCTCCTAAAATATCAATTCAAGCTACTAAACTGAAGTTCAGTTCACATTGCAGACAGTCTGCCATGTGTTTTTTCTTTTTAAATTGCCTTCATCATTTCTGAACAGTAAGTAGACTGTTGTATATCTGCTTCCCTAGTGCTCAACTTTGACTTTTCTACTGTCATTCCATTTCAGCTATGATCACAAATAAAGTAATTTCCTTGTTTCTGTATGAGCTTATTCTGTGTTGAAGGTGGCTTTCACTTCATAATAATCACAAAAAATTTGACATATAGTCGACATATGACAGAAGGGCATGCCACACCTGTGCTGTCTCTGAACAGCCACATAACTAACAGTCAATATACAGGGAAACAACTTCCCAGAGGATAAGAAAACTAACCAAAATCAAAAAGTATATCATTCCATAAATACTGGTCCACAGTTTAGCAGATAAAGTTATGGAGACTTTCTAGCCCAGTACCCTTCAAGGTGTCTGCTTGACATCACAGGAGTCTGCACTCAAAAACAAAGCCCGATTTTGACAGAATTTTTCTTAGGAGTTTTGATACCTTCTGGATTTATAGTAGGTTTATGCAGAGCTTTTGAGGCATTTTTGGAGAGAGACAAGAATATTTTAACATAACAAAAGATGTTGGGAGAGGATATTATATTGACAAAGGTCTCCCTGTACTTTGTATGCCAATCAGGCACTCTGTCTGCTGTATAGAATCTGTTGATGTATTAGTTCTGTCAGACTTTTGAACCTGCTAACACTGCTTATGGGATTCATCACACCGAAATCTAGCCTTTTCTGTTGGAAGAATATTTCATCCAATCAAAAAGTTGTCTGATGGCACTATTAAGGTTAATGGGAACTTCAAGTAGAGTGCTGAAAAAGAGAGCTAAAATAGGATTTTCACTGTTAAATATGTTCCTCAATTTTTGTTGAAGTTTTAATACTCCAGACAACAATACAAATTACCCTGCAAATTATCTTTAATCTTTCATGTACCCATAAAAAAAGCTAAAATTTAGCTTTCAGTACTAATAAAGGTGATGATGATCTAGCCAAAGATTTTGGAGAAGATGAAAGTAATATCTCTAGCACAATGACTTATACCAGTGAATGTAAACTGAAACAGAATACTGGCTAATATTCAATTCTCAATTGCTTGATTTAGTTTTACTGAGGGGCACCTTTTGCCTAATGCCAACAAAAATAAGATAATAGGAATCACAGGGTTCAAAGTATAAGTCTCTACTTAATCAGATTAGATTTCCTACTGTATTGCCAAAATTGAGGGTGGTATTATGCTGTGATTCCATTAGTTAGGTAGAATGCTATATGAAATAACAATAAAAGAGAAAGACTCAGTATTGCTCTTGGTAATGAAGAAAAAAAAGCTTTAAGTAGCAGTTTGTTAAATAATAAGTTAGAAATTCAGTGGTCTGTATTTTAAATAACTGAGGATTATAGCTTCAGAAACATGCTGGATATGAACTTTACTTTAGATGAAAGCTAGGAACATTTTGCTCAAAGTAACTTTTTGGTTTGTTAGTGACACCAATTGCCACAGAGACAGTTTTCCTAAAAATGTAGTTTAACTTTGAACAACTAACCTATTAAAACCTATATTTAATTTATTAACAAGTATTGCACTTAAAAGCAAAATTCTAATTATGTATATATTAAGAAGAAAATTTCTAAGTGATCTTTAAGTACAAAGAGTTACTGTGTTGTAAGACATCTTTTGAAAACTCTTTCTGGATTTATCAAAGACATATAATGAATGAAAATCCTATTTCTGCTGAAGCCAGTAGGAAAAACCCAACTCACTCTTACTGAGTTGGATCTGTTTTCTTGCATGATAATAGACAATTTGTACAGATTTGAAACAGAAGTTATAATTTTAAAAATTATGCATGGGCTAGATGATGGGTGTCATCTTTAGAAGCATAAGTTTGCTGTCAATAACAAATATAGTTTAAAAAATTCCTGCTTTATATTAAATTGTGTTTTATGGAATAGAAGTATTTGAAGAGGAAATATGGATGTAGTATGTGTTAGCGATCATTTGATACAGATACTGAGGGAAACCTGAAAATAATTTAAATTTTCATATCTGCTCATAATTGTGAACAAACTTTGAGGGGAAGGACTGGTTAGTGCAGTCATTGCTGCAGTCTGAAATAGATTAGAGTAGTAAATGGGTGAAAAGTGGTCTGAGAAAGTGTACCAATTTAAAGTATCAGGCTTATCACTGTATCAAATCTGAAGCATTACTTCTTCCTGCCTCTGCAGCTTGCGTGACTGTAGGAAATGCACCCATAGAAGCACAGTCACTCGAAAAATTCAGGCAAGCTGGGTGGACAACCAGCACAGCAACCCATTTCAGATCACAAACTGTGTCTAAGTTGCCCTGCTCTGTGTCACAGCAGGAGAAATTTGGTTTCTTCAGACTCCCAACTGGATGTATCAACCCTGAGATAAATCTTTTATACATTATTTTGCGCACATAATAATGAGTGATCCCCTGCAATGGAGCACTGCTGTCTTGATGAACACATTTATAAATTTTATAGAAAGTGTGTCCTGAAATACAAAGCTCCCGCCAAGCTGATATTCAAATACTAAAGTTATTCACTAGCAAGTGTCTTCTGAAGAAAAGCATAACACAACAGGAGACAATAGCAATCAGAAGAAGGACATACCTAAAAGATAATTCAGGTATATCTGGCTTTTTGTAAAAGTAAACAGATTCAAGGTCTTTCTAATAAAGAGAGCTGAATTCCTGCTGTGCAAATTCAGGCTTTTTTCAGGATCCCAAAACCATGAGAAACAGTTGAAATTTTGAAAGGCTTTCATAAATGTTTGATTTAATTTATAAGGTGGATTTTTGGCCTTGTCAAATCCTGTGGAAAAACTCCCTTTGGCTACAAAGGAACTGAGTTTCCAGTAACCAGGATTGTTTCAGCATCTGACAGGTCTGTACCAACAGTAAGGGAGAGAAAGTCTTACGGGTACAGGGAATTTTTAGTGCTGGTACCAAAAACATCTCTGGTGATGATTGCATATCGATAAATTTTTTTAAACAGTAATGATTGTGGAAATCAGAGGATGGAGAAGAAAAAGTATTTTTGCTTCTAATATATTTAAAGTAAGATAAGGAGATAAAGATCTGTGCTTATATTCTTAAAATCCTTCTTTTTGCTAGCAGTGATGCAGCCAAAACAGACTGCAGGACTAGAATGACTGTGAAGAAATTATGAAGTATTTTTAATACCCTTTTTGTTGTTGTTCTGTATCCATGAACATTTCCTGAAATTCTTGCCTTGTTTTCAGGTTTCTGTATTTTCATTTTAGCTTAATTTGTCCAAACTTATTTAGAAATAGTTCTTAAATGCTAATTTATTAAAAAAAAAAAAAAAATTAAAAAAGAAAGGAAAACTACTTCTTTCCCCAGCCAATGGAGGTCTCTCACCCAAACTCAAAGGAATAGCTCTGAATTTAGAACTTTTATATAAAAGGACATCTTTTTCTTTCTATTCCTCTTAAATACTGTAGCTTCCTCTGTTGAAGGAGCTGTATTTTCACTTAAGTAGGAGCTTTTGTCATAAAGCATAACCTTATGAGGCAAGACCGGATAGAAAGAGAACTAGAAAATGTTTAAGGGAAAATATTCAGTATGCTGTCAGCTAACCACAAAAAATGACAAGATTTAGGATTTACCACATACTTTTTATTAACAACAACAGACAGACTTAGTCTAAGAGAAATTATGTTGAATGGCTTGAAAATTAAAGCAGGAAATATAATTTGTTCTTCTGTATTATAAAACAATCAAATATGTTTAGTTAACATTTTGAATAGAGCTTTAAAAGTGTTTGGCTTATACAATATATATTTTGATTTTCTTTAACATAGCTATTTTTCATCTAGTTTGACACAGGCAGGGTAAAAGAAATCATTAAAACGTTCATCTTGGGAAAATGTTGTGGTTTTTTCTGGAATATTGATTATATTTTGCCCATCTTCTTTTGGCTTTCTTGCCATTTAGGTAGGGTCTTATCCACACTATGGTGTCTAGTGATGAATATCCCACACCATTGCATGATTTTCAAGTAAGCTTAAAGAAGTGAACTTTCACAAAAAGAGTTAAACAATTAAATATTAAATGTATTTTAAGTGAGCCAATTTCAGTCAGTTAAATAATTTAGTCAAGTATCTGGAGTCAAGGCATGAGTCATTTTCTTCAGGATTGCAGAGGTTTAAATGTGGGGAGAAGGTAGCACAGGACAATGGACAGCAGACAGTACTGAGTCAGGAAAGGTTAACTGATTCAGGCTGTTCTCTCTTTAAAAGGATGTTCAGTTTAATTCTGCAATATATTCTTCACCTGTAGTTGTCTTAACCTTCTAGGTTTATTAGGAACCTATAGTTTAATATGTGCTGGCACATTTTGGATATTTTGTTTATCATTTAAGTTGCATCATTTTGAAAGTCAGTCACATGAATACTCTTACAGTTAGACTTCAAACAGACAGAAACAATTAGTTTTCCTATTTCTTCGAAAACTTGTATAATTTTCCAAGGGTTTGGGTTTTTCTTTTTTTTTTTGCTGTTTCTGCTGTATTACACAGCAGTATCATTATTATAATGAATTTTCTGTTTTATGGTATTTTTGAAGTCGGTCACTAGCTCCAAGGTCACAGGAATTTTTAGAGTCTTACAAAGGTCAATATAAAATATGAATATGAAAACATAATTGAATTCAAGGTAGGACTTTCTCTCCTGATAATTTCCAGTTAGCTTTTTTGGTGGGAACATATGGACGGAAGCATTTTATTTCATTTGACTTTGGAGTCCTATTGCATGTTTACCTTTATGCACAAGTTAAACATTGTGGTGGATTGAGAATTAGTGCTTAACATCTTTTAAGAGCTTAGTGGCTCATTTAGCAAACAGTTTAGACTGCTCTACACTTTTTGATCATGCATCATATAACAAAAGAGAAAAAAAAACCATTCAGGAATAATAATCTACCTTGTCAGTTGTTACGAAAAAGCATTGGGGTTAAAGTTCACTAATGCTTGGAAATTCCCCTCTTGATAAAAGAAAGAAAGCAAATTATTCAACACTCTTCATCAGAGATTCTTGTAAGTTCTAGGCATTATTTTAGGCATTGTTAAATAAACTCAATTTAATTGCTACAAAAATCAAAGTAATAATCTATAAATGTTTTCCTACGAAAACATTTTTACTTAAGTATAAAGTATGCTATTGTCTTATCCTCTCCTTGTCTAATTCTGTTATAGTTTAATTTATGCAGGAATATTGTAACGCAGATTTCTGTAACTGTGCTAACAAAGATAAATGGAAGTAGGAACTTCAATAAAACTTTGCAAACAATTCCATTATAGCTTGTCAAAAGCACAAAGAACTTCAGGTGTAAGTTGTTCCATTTATATGTCAGTTTTGTCAACATCACTGACTAAAAGTATGGACCCTTACATTCAGTCTCTGAACAAAAGACTAAAATGACAATTCAAGCGTGAAGATTTATACTGTGATTTTAGCTCTGATATTTTTTTACTACATTATAAGATTTTACAGCAAAAAATAAGAACTTCTAGAAAAACCCAAAAGCAAACTTTGACTATTGTCAACATATTCTAACCAAGTAGAAAGCTTGCATAATTTAGTTTCTCCTTTTTACATGATCTTCATGCATGTTACAACAGACAAATAATTTACAAATTATTTCATTTATATACAAGTTTGTTATAGACTGTTTCTATATTCAAAATGTTATTGTGTTTACAAGTTACAGCCATTTAAATATCATGAGTGTTCTGTTTGTGGGAACTGAGTTCTTGGTTTTCACATCCTCTATGACCAATGTGCTGAAGTTCATACATGCATAGGGTATTCTTATTTGAAAATTCACTAGTGTCCAAGGGAAGTGGAAGTGATAGCCTACAATGGGTACAAAGAAACTTACAGCCTAGAATCAGAGACAGCCTGGCAAAACCCTTGCATTCTCTTCACCCCTGTGTTTCGCTGGGAAATCTGTTTATCATATTCAGAGAGGGAATCAATTACTTGATGAGGTAAAAGTATGTACTTCAGTAATTTTTTAAGACTGTCAGGACAAGTTATTAATTTCTCATTTAATCTGCTTTTATATACAGCTTTGCAGATTTTGTAAAGAAATATAAAACAAATAAACAAACAAAAAAACAAGGCCATTGCCATGAATTCTAGCCAGTGTCAATTGTTAATCCAAAAAGATTAGATATTTTGTTTAGAAAATGAAGGTCAAATGTAGTAGTGAATTAAATCACAGGCCATCCAATTAATACATTCAGCAACCAAATCATTAAGTTAACACAGGATGCATTCAATTCTTATGAGTCTCACTACAGGAACTGAATTAGTTTGTTCAGCTCCCTATCCCCAGTGGAAGTAATCTTTTACATTTGCCTTAACAGAAAAATCCAAATTCATTAACACTCAGTCCTCAGGTCAAATGGAAGTTATTTTTTTTCCTGAAATGCCACTGTGAACAAGACACCTCCCTTCTCTCCCCCATTTCTTTTTATTCCTATTCAGTCTGCATTCCGCAATCCTGTATCCAGGAGAGTCAACTGATCATATATGTTTTCTCACAGGGGTAAACTAGTTTTTCTGATAGTTCACACAAACATTTACAGGGAAAGCATTGCTACGGTTTACCAAATGGAAATCATTTAGATTCCCGGTGCCTGGAAATTATTCTCAGTGCCTTCCCAAGGGGTGGGGATTATTTCTCATGGGAAGGAAAGCTGAGTAAATAATAATTAAAAAAAAAATACATATATATTAAAGAAAATGCCACATGTAATATATAAAACTAAGAGAAAACCAGAAGTGAGGCCTAAAGTCTTTATGCTTTGTAGCATATGCTATTAGAATGTGTACTGTAGCTCAGGAACAAAGGTGCAACAAAACCAACAAAACTTTTGCTTCCTTTGATGATTAAGGGTGTGTAATATTTACTAAGAAACACTTCTGTTCCTGCCTTAGACAGCAGGAGAACATGTACCTATGGGTAAATTAAGCAATTAACTACTATAAAATAAAATAATTTGGCAGTGACTCTTGTTTGGCTAACTCCGTTTCGGATGAGTATAGAAGAGCTTTTGGAGATTTAAAATATTTTAATGGAATACAGCAAATCCAAAAGGCTTAGTCTAACAAGAATAAAATACACTTCATTTGGGATCTTTTTGATTTTAGCATATTCCTATTTTCACTAATTTAAGCCTTGTTGGTGTGATATAGACTGGAACCCAACGGAATACCAGTCAGGGAATGGGGATGCTGAATACACTGCAGTGGAAACACTCTGTTCTTACAGGAACTAAATATAAAATGGGTGCTTATAACGTAGTTGCATTTTTTCTATTTGTAATTTTTTATGATAATATTGTATTGCTTGCACATAACAGCCAATCTTTTTTTTTGTTGATTAGTTAATTATGTTAAGAAAAATCTACATAATTTTCTAGCTGTAATTGGTGTTTCTATTATTTTGTTGTTCTATTTCTTTTATAAGCTGTTTGCTTTATTATCAGTACAATTTTCATGCCAATAAACATGTTAGAATATCTACATTTCTTTCTTGCAGTGGAATTCTCCTAAATTTAAGAAATTGCTTATTCTAAATCATAATACCAGCTAATTACAAACATTTTATGGAAGAATATGTTTATAATTTACTAAGAATAGTTGTTTGTCTTTAATTTTCTGCAGTTGTTACTGTGATAGGAAAACATTATTCTTCTAATAAGCCATAATCCTACCTACTGTGTTGTGTTGCGGAGCAGAAAGGCCTTACAAAATGAGGGTCTTGTTGCCCTTGTAAAATCCTTGCTCACTTCTGCTACTTTGGCTAACCAGAGAGCATTCTGGGAATGACTCAGCTAAACTAGAGGTGAAAAACAAGTGACATAACTGGAAAACAATTGTTAGAACCACTAAGTGCTCACGCCGTGGGGTTGGTGGATGGTTACACCTGATGCGTGTTCCTATCATGGTTTATGGTGGTTGGTTAAGCACATTTGTTGTGCCTCACAATCATGTAAACTCATATCAAAGTAACAGTTTGAGAACGCTGGATTTTTGCAATAAAATGTCTCCATTTATCACCATCTTGTGGGGTCCATGCCATTAATCACTGCAGTGTTGCATTTCCTGTCTCCTGCATTTATGGAAGAAAACTATGAAAACTATTGTTGGTTTTGTTTCACCTTTGTTGCTGAACTGCATCACAGATTCTAATAGCATATGCCACAAACTATAAAAGATTTTAGGCCTCATTTTTGGTTTTCTCTCAGTTTTATATATAGGTCAGGATCCTACCTACTGGGTTGCACTTTCCTGTCTTCTGCATTTACGGAAGAAAACAATGAAAATTATGCTCCCATATCTTGTTATCCAAAGCACAGTCTGTTGTATTAGCACCTGGGCTTCCAGAGGGTGTAAGTGGTGCCTTTTTTTGCAGATGAGCTACACTGTCTTCATGACATGAACAGATGTGAGCTCACCAAGTCTTACAAACCCAACAAGAGGAGGCTGCACCGCTGTGCCGCCCAGTCTGTTAGAAATCAAAGCTGAGAGGGGCTTCGTGAGACGAACATTTACAGTGTGCTAACATGGTCACAGGGCTCCCAGTAGGGTCCGTGCGTCGTCAGCAAGTTTTCCTCTGCATGCAGAGGGCCCATCTACAGCAATGTGTTTGCAATTCTCTCCCTATGACCTTTCACAAAGGCAAGCCAGGTATACTGTTTTCAGTAGAATTAGATCATATGTTCCTGTTGTTGTCAAAATAGGAAAGCTTAAAGTACAGGCAGTTTGAAAAATCCCCTTTCTGGAAGCTCTTTAAGGTATCAGAGAAACTATTTGGAATCTGGCTCTGAAAATATTAAGAATATTAAGAATAAGACAAAGAAGTCCTACTCTCTCTCTAAAGAAAATGCTACAGAATTTTAGCTGAAAATATTTTTAACCCCAAGATTTGATTTAGAAATACAAATAATAAATAAATCTGCACTTACTACCAGACGCAACTATAAATAAGTGTTGCCAAATACTCATGAATAATTGTGATTATAAAACTACCAGATTAATTTCTTTTTCTATGTCTAAATAGAAATCAATTCAAGGAATGTGTGATCTGCTTGTGGATAAGCCTTGAACAGAAGGAGAGGTTAACATTTTTAGCTAAATTATGCATTGCAAATGGCTCACTCAGTTTTTTATCATTTGCATA
>VZRN01004715.1:572697-599377 GCA_013397935.1 Dasyornis broadbenti | reverse complement strand
GGTTCAAAATCTCACTGATTGATTGCAATGGAAACAATTTTTCTGGCTTTTTTTTTTTTTTTAATTTTTTTTTTTTTAATTTTTTTTAATTTTTTTTTATTTATTTTTTTTTTAAATCATTCCATTTAGGGCTCAAAACTATAAGATAGGGAGAAAACCAGAACAACATCCCATTTAAGGACCACCTTTCTAATCTTAATTAACATGGCAACCAAACCATTTTTGTAAGTTGAGTTCTATAACTGACCATCTGGAATAAAGTTAGAATTTTACTGAAAACAGTTTCAAGTTTCAGACAGAAATACTGACGACTAAGACCAATATTTCAACCCCTTAAGCTGTGCTTTTTAAGCAGAAGAATTTCTCTGAGTAGAGTCTTTTGATAATTTTGTATATCAGGAATATTGAAGCAGAAAAACCACATGCTATTAACTTGGTTATTTTACTTCTTTTTAGGAATGTGATAATGAGATGTCCAGAGGTTTGCAGCAGTGGGTTCTGAGATGTGGAAGGAGGAAAACAAGGACTATGAATAATTTTTTATGATTTTTCTAGATTATTTATTTAACTTGGATCTTTCAGCAACATTACTTAATCACTGTTGTTTTGGAACCATTTATAGCACCCTTATTAGGCTGATGAAAAGCAACAGCCACTGAACTGCAAAAAAACCAAAACAGAAGGTGCTAGGTAATGCAACGTACTAAAAAAAGTCAGTCAGCCACTCAGATTTATATTATTTCTCCTTCAGTCAAACAAGTCAGGAAATGTTATGGCTTGACCTAAGAAAAAAAATTAAAATTATTTTATTTTATTAATGTTTAAAAAATTATTAATTAAATTATTAATTTTTAAAATAATTAGCTGACTACAACATCAGTGAAAAAAAATCAGATTCAGAGTTTCTATCTGCTTAAAAACCATGAATGGGCTTTTTCTATTAATTATGAGTTTAAACTGATACTTCCATAGGGTTGTTGTGAACTGCAGAGCTGTACAGTGCATATATAAAAGCCCTACAGATACTTGTTTTTTTTTTTTACTACTTCTTTTTGCATTATCCTTACACTGTTTTATAGTCATTGTCTGGTCAGGATGGATAATTTTGCTGCCAGTAGAGTCACAGTTAATGAAAATATGAGAACATTTACAAAGCTCATCAAGATTTATGAACCAATAAGGACCCTAGACTGGGGGGTTTGAAAAAATAGACTTAGAATGCTCATTCTATGAAAGAATTATTAATTCTGGAGTAGTTGCTATTTCTGATACACATTCTCTGCGGAAACATGGCTTGAAATTTGGGATTTCCAAACTGAAAAAAGCAATTTTAAAATTTTAATTTTATTTAACTAAATTCATTAGTTTTCTAGTCTTTATGTCTCACTGAAATTTAATTAGTAGACTCCTCAGAGATGAATGAGTTCATATATATTCAAAAAACAAAATCTCTTTGGTGTAGTTTTAAATTTAAAAAAATTTTCAAATTTGGCTGAGAAATGTGAGCTGCAAGGAACTTCACATTTGTATATAGGAGCAAAGCTGAACCATTTGCATATGTCTCGCTTCCCAGATTTGGCCCAAAGTCAGGCAAAGCAACTAGACTTCTGTGAGCAAAGCTGAATCTTTGATGCAATTTTGCTATTACTAGAAAAATCATGACCAGGTATCCCCGAGGAATTCCTGCAGTGTAAAACCTTATTTTAACCTGAAGTGCAACCCAGATAGAATTTACAATTTAAAATGAACTGTAGGTTTGACTCAAAATATCGATTACACTAGAAAAATATTTGTTGAACATAAGATTGATTTTTTTCTCTCTTTTTATCCACATTTTTAAATGAGCAAAACCATATTTCTACAGGTTAGAAGAACAGTCAAGGTTTAAGAACCTTGCACTGTGCTTTTGTCCAGAGGCTTTTAAGGTGAACTTGAGTAAATACCTGCCATCTCTCATGTATCATTGATTTAAACCCATAAAATCAGTGTTTATTTCATCTGAAAAGGGTTTTGGGAAGATTATTAAAAAGGTTGACTACTGTAGTTAATATAACAGGACTTGGTTTCTTAGAACTATTAGAGACAGAAAAATGAGAAAAATAAAAAGTGTTTAAACTTTAGCTAAATACATAAAAAAGACATTATGATCACTCACTTAATGCTACCATGACTTAGGTGTTAAGTCGATTATATTGATTGCAGCTGTGACGGTGTAAGGATATAAATGAGGTAAAGCTTGTAGAAAGATATAGTATCTTTTTTTTGGATCAATTGGTACAGCTTGAGAAAAGAGGGAAGCTTCTGGATCCATAAGCTCTACTGCCATAAGGAAAAGGAAAAACAATGTTCAAAACTAAGTACAAGTTTTAGAGCAAATGTTGTCAATGTAACAAGATACGTTAATCAAACTGGGTGAAAGAAAATAGTTGATAGCAAAATTCTATTAAAGGAGAAAGATGAGATGAATTACCATGATCCATGAAATTATTATCTCTAGAGATTATGATTTTGGAAAGCTGATGATTTTATTTTCCAGCCCAAACTTTTAAAGCCTGTCTATTTTGATTTTTTTTGTTTATTTTTTTTTTATTGAAGGTAACTGAGGATGTTTTTTGAGAAATTTAGGTGACAACCTATTCACCACTAAGAGAACCTCAGCACATTTTTTACATAAGCTTATTCTGGTGTGTGGTGATTTTTTAATTACATACCAGTAATTTACATTTAAATTACATTTGTATATGCTACTCAGTTACAGTCAACTTTGATTTGGTCCCTGATCTTGGAAATTTTGTTTCTGAAGACAAATACAGTTCTGAAGTCAAGAGGACAGCTAAAGACCAGTTTCTGGGCAGCTTTGTTTTCAAGGTAGGATCCTTGTTCTGTATAACTCAGTATATCTTTATATAATTCCTAGATGATTCTAGTATGCAAAACAAGTAAATAACTTGGAAAAAGTGTAAGTAAGTTCAACATTTGTTTTCTCTGTATTCTAAAGTCATTCTCTGCAAGGCATTTGGACTCTTCTCTATAAAAGTCTGCTTGCTGGGAAAGAAGCTCTTTTCTACATGGTTGAGAAGGGAATCACAACTATGATCCCCAGAGCATGCACAGGTGTTTCCCACAGGTCCTCTTAATAATTCAATAAATTAACAAGACAGTTTCACAGAATTATTTCACGTGCAATGACAGAGCATTTTCCAATATATTGTGGGATAACTCTCTTCATAATAAAGTCAGTAAGAGAACAACCCTGACAGTCAATCCAATTGCTTCACTAAATTTGGTGGAAGGCTACAGGGAGATTTATTCTAACATTCCTTAACCTATAGTTAGTGCAGACTATACTCACTGCTATCAAGAAAATATAGAAGAATTTCAATCAGATTTCCCCCTGAACTCCTAGCTCAGTTTAGCTTATATCTTTCCACAGCTTGGGTAGTTTCACATTCCCTGAAATTATTGAAATCCAAAATAAATTTTATCTTATTGTGCAAAAACATGAACAATAACAATTTGTGTTTCAAGTAAAAACAAAAGCTACAAAAAACATTTCAGGAAAACTTACCTGAGGAATTATTGCACCCAGATGTCATTAACTTGAAATGAAGACAACATTACCATCTGAACAAAAGCTGTTGCAGCAAGATTTGGGACTATGCTCCCTGATAAGAATCACAAAAAGCACTGGAAGAAGAATGACTACCTGAAGTCCATTTATTTTGTTTTGCTTCCCAGCTCCCCACACCCTTCCAGCTTTGTATTCCTCTCTTTAAGTGCATTTATTTATGGAAAACCTGATTCCCTTCTACTCTCAGCATAATTGGGCATATATGTAAGACAGAAACTTAAAACTTACTACTTAAATCCTATACTTGCTAAACAATCAGAAGTATGTGTTTTAAAATATGATATGTTTTTTCTTTAGCAGGGTAGTATTTAAAGTACAATGCTTGCCAGGTGTGTACTTCATGCTGTTTCATATTTAGCCTTAGAAAAAATTTTTGGAGAAAATATTGTACACCAATTTAAAGTCACAACAGCTGAAAGCTCAGCAGTCAATGTCATGAGATGGCAATGAAAATATTAAACTTTAATTTAATCAGTCAGTTATATGAAATTAATTTCCAGATGGAAATCACAGACAAAATTGTATAGAAAACCTGCAATACATCACTGAATTTGTTCTATTCTAGGCAAGATTAAGAACACCTGGACAACTAAAAAGCATTAAGGCAACTCAAAGATGGTTGCTTAAAGGCATCTTTAATTAAAAAAAAAAAAAAAAGGGAAAAAACTATGATACAAAAAAACCAAAATCATAAACCAAACCAACAAACAAGCTTCTGTTAAACAGAATTCAGAAGTACTGACTCTAAGCTGTTTTCATAGCCGTATTTTGCTGTCTTTGTCATTGAAGTCTTTGTGGTTGCAAACTACTTCAAACTTATTGTATTCTTCATGTAAATTTTGTGACAACTGGAGAAGTCCAGGTGTCCAAATGATGAGCAACTGTGTCATTCCAGATCCTCTAAAGCATTTAGGATTTCCGTATGAAGTTAACAGATATGACACTGAAAGTACATAAAATGCGTGTTCTTATAAGAGAGCTGCTGGAAGCTAAGCAGGGCACGGGGGCTGTTTTAATTGGCTCTAGACATCAATATTTTAGCAACTAAATCCTACCATAGATTTTTTAATTACTACAAACATTATATTTTCTTACTAAAATTTGGATTTGACTGTCTTATTGTTCACATTTTCCAAACATCTTCTCCTCTGTTGTTCTTCTTTTGACTTCCTTCACTATGACAAATTCTGAAAATACAGCATCCCAAAATATTCCAGCTGAGTCCCACCTACATTAAGTAGAACAACCTATTCCCCAAATATATATGATCTCTTTTTGGATATAGGCTTATCTTTTTGTGTCAACCTCTTTCAAAATTCACATTTTTGCCTGAATTCATAGCAATTTTAATTTTCCAAAGCCAAAGTGTTTTCTCAAATACAAAATGCTGCCTATTCATTAGACAGCATTTCAACTGTGTAGATGTCAAGGACTGGGAAAGTTGAGTACCCATAGGTAGGGACCTGGGGGAAGGCTAACAAGGCAGATATCCTTGTGAGATTCTGCTATAGACCACCCAACCTGGATGAAAATGCACATGAAGTATTCTGTACGTGACTGGCTGATGTTATATGATTGCTAGCCCTTGTTCTTGTCAGATTTTAACTTGCTGGATGTCTGCTGGAAACTCAACACAGTGGAGAGGAGGCAGTCCAGGAGCTTCCTGGAGTGTGTGGAAGGTAACTTCTTGACACAGCTGGCAAATGAGCCTACCAGGAATGGGACCCCATTGGACCTGCTGCTTATGAACTTACTAGGGCTGCTGGGAAGCATGGTTGTCAGAGGCTGTCTTGGACATAGCAACCACGAAGTAATAGAGTTTTCAATTCTCAGTGAAGTAAGGAAGAGGGTAAACAAAACCTTTTTCAAGACACAATTGAACGTGGCATCTAGTGCTATGGTCTATTTGAAAGGGCGGTGGTCTTTCAAAGGTTGGATTCGATGACCTTGTGGGTTTATTCCAATCTTAGCGATTGCATTATTCTATTCAGCACATGATCCATTCCAGAAGAACACACTACCCTTACTAGCAGGGTGTCGTAAGTATGATTTATGAAGTATCTGGTCCATTTCCTAGATTGTAAGACCCAAAACCCAGAGATATTAAAATAAACCTCTTTTTAATTTTCTCTTCTTTTTGTCCAGATAAAGATTCAGTCATGCATGGTTTTGTCTTCACCATTTTTCTTTATTTTGCTTATGAGAATGTTATACAAGGTTATACAAAAGACTTTTTGAAAAAAAAAATGTAACGCATATACAACCTTCATACAATAGTAATAATCTCACCAGTAAAAGGAAATTAGGCTTGTTACAAATATCTTGATTGTACTAATGCCAGGTTTTGAGTAGGTTTCAACATCTCCTAGGTACTAGAAGCTGATTATTTAACTCTTTGTTTGAAGGGCTTTCCCTTCTCTCCCACTCTCCCTGGAATGGACTGATTAGTAAACACTTCTGTAATCTCTCTTTTTTTCCATTGGCTGAAACTTTAAGATCAAACATACCTATGTGATCTCACCTGAAACCAGAAGAAAAAGATCTGTTTCAAGGGTCTGAGTACATCCTCCTCCTCTCTGTCCTGCTAATCTGCCTGGTGGGCCTCAGGTGGAAGGAGGTCCTTGGCATTGCATAGGGTCACTGGCTGCACTCTATAAGCATGTCCCTTTTCACTTAGGATCCTCCTATAACTTTGCGTTGCTGTTGCTAGTAACAGCCCACAAGCTTTTATGAGTTTGCAAGGCCTCGAGACTGAGACTTGTCAGGCCAGCTTTGTCTTGATATTTCTTGACCTCTAGCTTTGTTTTATTTGTTTTAGCTATGACAGAAATTTCTCCAATCAGCCAAGTGAGTTTGTCTAATTTGTTTTACCTTTGTTTATCTTTGTGTCATAGAGGTACAGCTGTATACAGATAGCAGTAAGAGCATTTTTCCAGGTGGAATGAGATATTTATAACCCTTGCAAAATGATGTAGCATAAATATAGATGGTAAAGATACAGCTATGATAGCAGAGACCTTGAAAAATGAAGATATGGGATGGGGCACTGAGGAGTACAGGCATGGGATAATAAGATATGAGGCACAGGTTTAGAACCCAAAACTGTAAACTGCTCACTAATGCGCAGTCAAAAAAAAAAAAAAAAAAAAGACTTGAAGATCCTCAAAACTGGTTTATGGGTAACAAAAATAACAAGGTAATAGCATCTCATATTATAATAATATGCATGATACAATACTATCATACATAAAGAGCATCAAATGTAGTAACTTGATACAATCTGGGGTGACAGATCAATGTAGGCAGAGAAAGATGTAAAAGTGTGTTTACTAACTCTGTGTCTTTATATATAATGGAGAAAAAATGACAGGAAGAAGAAATCATGAACAACATATCTTTCCCAGTGAAGAACTCCAAATGCTGGTGACTTGTCATAACACCGCTGATAGACAACTAAGTGTGTATGCTACATCAACTGCAGAAATAGAATTAAAAATATATACAAGTACTCTAACTGCATTGCTACTGCATTTTTATTCTTTGGTTTTCATTAATAATATTTATTTCATTCATAAAATTAAGTCTATAGTAGTGATGACCTTTGAATTAGATTGTGTTTTCCATTATGCTAACAATAAATGCTTAGTTTTGCTTACATATGTGTGTGTGATGTTTCCCTTGCCCATTTACAAGATTTCGAGAGCAACACTTTTTGAGGTGAGTTCTCACACTTAGCTCCCAACGAAAGCTATTCTGCAGCAGCACTGTAGCTGATAACGGTGCTGGTCAAGTATGCCCTGACTTTTCTTATCGTTATTTGGATCTGATCCTGACTTGACATTGGAGGAACGTCATGGCTTTATTGCCTGGTAAGCCTTGCTTCCTGGCTGCTCCAAAAATCTCTAGCCTGTCATGCTCAGGCTTGCTGGACAATGCCCTGCCCTGCAGACCCCATGACAGCCCCTAACCCTAAAACTTGCAGTGCCTGATGAAAGCAAATCATCCATGAGGGCTTGGAGCAAACGGTGGTGTCATAGCAATGACTTTGGTATTTATTTACATATAGGTTTCTATCTAAATAAATGAGAAAAAGTGATGTAAAAATGGAATTCTAGTGGTTTTGTTTTGATTAGGTGCTTTCTTGTTCATTTGGGTTTTTTTAAACAGAAGGTGTTGATAAAGTTTTAAAGGAAGTATGCAAGTGTTTTAAAGAGATAATTACCTCAGTCAGAGGATGAAAGCTTTCCATTTCTGTTTTCTCAATAAAAGTTGAGTGACCTTACCAAAAATTGTGTAGTGTGATACTCCTTTTCCTGTTTGGAACACTTTCTAGAAATTACTATCTGCAATACTTTATTGGAAAAAGTAAATGATACTTATACATAAGCTATTCATATTTTGCAATTCTTTCTTTGTATAAATTTAGAAAGTTAAAATAGGCCTGAAACTTGGCTCTTCTGACTAATGAAAGTTTGTTAAAATGGTTTTATTTGTCCTAGAAAACACAGATTTTAATATTTTCCTCCTTTATAAATCAGTACCAGAATGTTGGTCAGAATAGTCTTGACTGGCCTTAATACATAACTGGCTTTGCACAAGTTTTCTTCTGTAAGTCTAATCAGTACCATGATTGCAATCTTAATGGGATTTGGCATTTAACATTTCTCTTTAGAAAGAATGCCTTGTGTTTTGTTAATATCACATTTCTTGTATTCATAATTTAATTTTCCATTATTTATAACTTTTGAACTCATTATTCATTGAATGCAAAATGTTAAAAGAATGGAAATCTCTTGCAAGAAAAGAAAATAAGCCAAACCTTTGACAAAAGAAGAGACTACTCTACAGTACATAAATTATGCCCTAGAATACTGTTTTATGAATAATACTTGTAGATGGTTTGATAATTCAAGTAAATTTGTTCTCAAAACTTTTAATTTAATTATACTGTAGTTACTATATACCCTTCTTTTAGAAGACACAATTTGCACATGCCTGCCATCCAAAAAACACAATGTGCTGCAGTCTGAGTCATAAAACTTTTGTTCAGATACCAGTTTCACCTACAATACTTCTTAAAGCTAGAGACTTATTTTGGGTTATCCTTCCCCTAGACATAAACCTTTTTTTTGTTATAATTTTAAAGAATCTGTAAATCTGACAAAATAGTTATTAAAAAAATCTTCCTTTTGGATCTTTCTAATAATTTGATTACTTTACAGAGTTTGCCTTTATTTATTATACCCTTTAAAAAAAACACCTGTATTTTATTAATTTAATGTTCAGGCATCTCTAGAAAACAATGTCAGGAGACAAAAATGAACTATGCTTTTAAAAATCCATAGTATATGTGGGCATATGTAATAAAAAGACTTAAATTATTTTCTCTACTCAAAATCCATGAAAAATCAAGCACAGATCCTTCAGAGAAAACTGCCACAAATACTTTCTCACTGTAACTTTCAAAAGTGGAGATAATACGTAGGTTAGATTAGAAATATGAACATGGGAAAAACCAGAAATAAAGCCTGTACTGTATTTCCTTTCCTATTTTCTTTTATTTTCCTGCAAAGATCTAGCAAATTTTTTTTAGGTGTCAAGATGACTGCATAGTTTAATAAATTTTTATATGTAAAATGGAAGTATTAAATTATCTGAGGCCAAGGAGACCTTGTGGATTTAATTTTATCTCCTAGTTTGGTTTCTGACTTTGACACTGCGAATTCAACAGAACCTCACCTTTGCCAGATAGAGCCTATTACTAGTGATGCATACATTTCTTGCTGTTAAACATCTCAAAATATCTTTATTAAATATTTCTCACAATCAGTATTCCCATTCTCATTCGAGGTGGTTTCCTTGGATGTCAAGCAAATGTTTTGTTTGTATATATTCCTTCTGCTTTGAAGCTGTGCTCTGCCTTAGAGTGCAGAAGTTAATATGAAGAGAAGGATGGCTCCTCAGTCATTCACTCACTCATTTAACATTGGAAATTTCCTTAAGGAAATCAATGGCATCTCTTATTGCTATAATATGAAGAAGGAATTTCTTGTCTTGTCTTGTACTGGAAACTTGCTTCCATTGCATAATATGGAATTTTGTAGGAAAATATTCTCAGCTGGTCTCATTTAAAAATGCTCAGTGAAATGCTGACAAACTCAGAGGAGAAATTAAATGCAGCTCAGTCTTTACAGCATTTTTTTACAGAGTAGAACTCCTGTGTGCCTTTTCCAAACAGGAAATGATGAAGGACTTTAAAATGAGTTACAGCACCTTTCAGTTTGCCATGCTAATCACTATATAGTGGGTAAAATACAAAATTAGGAGTTCTTTTCTATTGTCATGCGCTAAAAGGATGACATGCACAAGGATGCTTCCACATATAAATGCAAGGCCAGGCTGAGTCTCCTGAGCTTCTAAGCAGACACAGGTCTAAGTCCCTGAAGCCATCTTAGGGAATTTTCCATTTAAATTATTGGCTTCTATAAGTTTTCTGTATATTGTGCGGAGAAACCTAAAAATCTCTTTTTGGGCTTCAGACACTATTAATTGTTAAGACATCCAAAACAAGGACACTCTAATGGCTGAGTCACTTGATACATTTAGTAGCTACACTTAGTCTTATGAGTCACAACTGACTAATTATAAGCTGTGTACTTGAAGTACAGTTTGTCATTGCTGCATTTCATCATGTCTAATTGTCGTGGTAAAGACTTCCACCTTGGTTCTTCTCAGGAGAAATCTGTAGTTAGAAATACTGGAAGGCCCTTTTAAAGATGCTTATGATGGCGTAACGTGGTTATAATTTCCTTATGTTGTCCCTAAACAAAATAAAAGAATCTGTGCCTCTTTGAGCAACATCATGCTACTCACTAAAATGTTTATGAACCTTTTTGGTAAATCTACATTGAATTTGAAGAACAAAAGAAGGTGTTGCTCTCTTTTGTGCATTGGTGAAAAGGTTTTTTTATTCGACTACTCCTTAAAAAGTGCGATGCAGAGTAGCTGCAAAAATGGCCATTGATTCCTTTGCTTTTTAGCTTCTGGTTTTCTTTAAACACAGTATGTTTAAGAGGATTTACAAAGAGGACATTTGGAACAAAAATAGCCATAAGCTACAAACTAAGGAATAACAACAAAATTGCTAACAATAAATACACCAAATCAATGTGATTTGTTCCTTGTGAAGCCAGAACATGATTTTTCTTTCCAGGTAAATACAGTAATTCTCAGTCCAAAACTACTCCAAGTCCTGAAGTTAAAATAGATAAAATAGGAAAACTGTTGAATATTTACCTATAGGTAAGAGCAGCCTTTGTTCACATGTGTAAAAGGGAAAATTGAATTAATAGTTGTGTTTCCAGTGTAAATTGGTACCTATGTAACTACTAGTTAAAGACTTGGTATTTTTCAGTGACGTGAAAACAATGGTTATGACATCTACTTCATAGCCTAACACTATGAATCTTGGGAAAGAAAATAATTTCTATTGAAATTTCAGAATTTTGTGAAATTAGGATTACAGCATCCTCTGAAGACTGAGAGAATTTTATGAATTTACTATTTTATTCATCAGAGTTCTTCCTGAACTTTCCCCTTCAAATAACTGGCAGTAACTTGAAATTTTTTCCTTTGTTTTCTTGTATGCAAATCCAGAAAATCTGTAACACTTAATGCTGTTCCTTTAACTCGTTCCATGCTCTTGCCACTGAGCAACGATGCTATGAAAACCTGTGAAGGGTGATGACTCCCCTCTTTCAAATTTCAGGCACATAGTAAAATCTTCACTTCCTGCATGGTGAGGGTGGTTATACTCAATTCAGGCAAAACCACTTGAAAGAAACTCACTGAGGATAAAGCAACCCTGACAGAAGCATATGCTGCAAAGACAGATAACTCAGCTTACAGACAAGATGCCTCACACTTTTTTCCAAGACGCAGTAGCATTTTTATCAGTGGCTACAGAGAAAGATAAGTCTCCTACAAAGATCCTAATTTTTGTTTATTTTAATTTCCCCCTAATTTCATTTTAAAAAGGAAAAAAAATAAAATTTTTTAAAATCCCAACAACATCAAAACAACAGAACCAACCACTGCCACAGTGACTATGTACTCCAGATATTTATAAGAATTTGTGTGATTAGTTTAGGACCTATTTTTTCCATCACTTTGATATTCCCTAACACACATCATCATGGAAAACATCAAAAATTATTTTTTCTACAAGTTTTCAGAAAGTAAAAATATACATCTTGCTCCTCAGTAGTTCAGTTATGGAACTATACCAAAGGGCTGATACCAGAGATACAGATTTGTAGGTTTTGGTATGTCTCCAAAGTAGATAAAAAAGTTAATTCAGATTTTTCTTCTGACTTTAGCCATAGGTTAAATTATGTTTTCCAATTGTTTTGGACCTTGACTTATTTAAGGTTCAATTTAATTGACAAATTCTTTTTAATAGTTTACGTGAATTTCAAAAAAGTTTAAAATATTCACAAGAATGATAACTTCCCAGAAGGTTTTGAATGTTTGATGATGTTAATAGATATTTTTTCACAATATATGTGGCTGTCAATGAGTAGCACTGTTCAGCTATTTTTGTTTAAACCTAAACATGTGTCAATATACCTTGCACCTGTAATAATCTTTGATTTCTACATAAGAAATAATTTCAAGTAAAAAACTTAGGTCCAAAGAATCTAAATCTGTCAGGATAGATGAAACTGCAGACCGGCATATAATAAATTATTTTGTTTCCCATTAAAATGTATTAACAAGTACTGTCTGGATCATTTCAGAGGTAGAGCTCAAAAATGCAACAAAAGTATTTGAGACAACAATTAATTAAATTTTATGATATTCCAAACAAACTTCAAATTCAAAAAATGGAGTAATTTAAGGTTAAAAACAATCTAAAAGAAAAGGTATGGCCATCATGTGCTTGAGCTTTAAAATATATGAATAGTAAGAACTACTTTTTCTTTATTTTTTTCTCTTGGCTAATGTGAATATCATCAAATAATTCAATTTCCTGATGTACAAATAACTAAACCATCAAAACTAACACCTGATACCCGATTTATAACAAAGACACTAATAAACAATCTTCTGCCCCCTTATTCTCAATACACTTTTTGGAGTCCCTGTACAGCAGCTTCATTTTTTCAGGAGAACTCAGTACTTATCATTCCACTGCATAGCGAGCACTTGAAATTCTGGCTTATTCATTTGGCTCATAAGTGAAAGCAGAATTGTTTTGAAAATCTGTCCTTTATGGGCCAAATTCTTGAAATCCTAGCCTAGTAATTACTCAAGAAAAAGTCCCAATCATGCTATGACTTGAATTTTAAGTTTACCGTGGAAGAATCAGAATTAGGAATCACTAAGGCAAATGTTTCTGTTTAATTATTTTCATTTAATAGAATATATGTGAATTCTCTCAGGGTTACAATAAGCTCACAATTTATGTATTTGCATATTTTAAAAATATGTTTACTCCAGCTTTCATTGATTAATGAAACTAAACAGTTAAAAAAAGTCTGATTTAAAAACCAACCAGTATCAAATGGGAGCAGAGGGCGTCAACATAGTGCTTTAATCGAAGCTGTATGTCCATTGCCTTCATTATGTTATTTAAAAGTAACACCACAGAGGATGAAGAACTTCATCCTGTCTCAGACCTCTGAGTCTCTGCTTGCCCCATTTGGTACACCTGCAGTTAGCTCGTATTCCAGTTAGTACTTTTTTTAACACATCATCTGCCAAGGAAAGAAAGGGAGAGCAGGAATAGCTTAGCAAGCAGCTGCTGGCAGAGAATGAAAGGTTTCATGCAGCATGAATCAAGGATTATAGTGTGAGGTTGGCAGCTGATACAAAGTTTGGAAGCAATAATCTGTTGTTTAAATCATGAATTCTGAGAGTTGTTTGTATAACTTAGGTAGTGAATCTTGGTCATTTACAGTTAGGTTAGATATTACACACAGACTTAGACGAAAAAGAAATGCAGGAGGTTTAAGAACAAAGCAAAAGGAGGATCACTTATTGCAGAGGAGAATGAAATCAGCGAGTATACAATCAGTCTTATGTGAGAAAATGTGTTACATTTTGTTTGGTACTTGAATGCTGTGGCCATTAAATCATTATGGACTGAACTCAGACCCTCAAGCTTGTTTCAGTTAGCCAGCTTCATATCATTAGGTGCCCCAGAGAAAACTACAACACTTTGAGCTACTCTTACTGTATTATTTGTTCAATTTATTTGTATTGATCTGTATAATTGGTATATATTTTTTTCATAACGTGTTATCTCTCAGCTCAAATTCAGAACATTGCTGAATAAATGATTTCAAATTAATGTAAACCAAAGTCTTAAGTAATACAACAGACATTTGCATCTACTCTCAAACAACAAATCCTTTTAGGATCCCCAAAGCAAAATTAGTGCCATCTAGTATGTGCGGGGGGCAGACTGGGGGTAGACACTAATTCAAAGTGAATTAATCTGCAGTTCATTAGCAAACACTAATGTTGCTTTTGGGAATGAGGAAATTAGCAGGATTATAATTATAAGCAACAAGTGTCTTCATAAACATATAATTGCTTGTCAAGGGTGTACAATATACTAGCAAGGCCATTAGGTAGGTTTGAAGCAAGCCATAAATCAAATTTTCTGTTGTGCAACAGATTGTGTTTACAAAATAACACAATTTCTGAAGAGCCATTATAGTGACCAAAGCAATTTCACAGGTGTCAGCAGGCCTGGTGAACTGCAATAAGATATGAATTAAAGTACAATTTCTTTCTTTATCTTTGTAGATTAGACATCCTACCTACAGCTAAAGCCAGACAGTGCTATCAGCTGAATCCCCTAGTAATGACAGCAAACCAGAATTAGACACTGAGGGAAGAGGTTCAAAGAGAAGACCAGGGGGCCCGGTCTCTGTCAGGGTTTGTGTGTGTGCACACAGACGCATGCAGCGGTGTGAGAGAAGAGAGGCAGCCGTTTCCAGTAAGTCTCTTTCTTTAGTCGTAGCAAAGTGATTGGCTGCCAGGGGAATCAACTAAGATATTGTCTCCTATGGGGGCTTGTTAGGTTATACTGCAGACATCCTGCAAGAACATTGAATAACAAAGAAGCCTGGCAGGCAGAAATGATTGTGCAGCCTGTGGCTGCTCTAACCAGTCTCTTCTAGCAGGGTCACTGGATGGGATACTATAAAGAGCATGAAAGGGATTTAGAAGAGCTACGTTGCCTAGAAACTGGCTGAGCCTCTTTACAGGGGAGAAATTTCTACACTCAAAACTCTTCAAAGTCTTTTCTCTTTTTAGTGTCTTACAGACTGTATTTTGGATGCTAATTCCAAAGAGTTTTGTGAATTCTACAGGAGAATAGTTTTTTGTAAAACTTGCTTGATACAAATTTCATGAATGTAAAATCCTTTGATTCCAGTAGGGCTTGAAAGAGAAACATTTCTACATGTATTTTGTGCCTGTTCTAAATTTGATTTGCACTTTCTGCCTCATTTTTATCATTTGTCAGTTTAAAGGCCTGCATCAATGATTCAGACATTTGCAAGGTGACAGCAGTGACATGCAAATACACAAATAGATTAATTTTTGCAGTTACATAGATCTAGATTAATGACTACTATGTTTCTTATAAATGTGCTCTTGACTAAATTCTCAGAGAACAGCAAATATGAAATATCACATTTTTAAAAATCATAGAAACATTAAGAACACATTGAAATTGCTTCTAAAATTTAAATATTTACATATTCTTTGCTGCTTTTTTTAAAATACAGAGGATGGGATATAAAAATAGCAAGGGTGAACTACTTTTTCCTGGTTTAGTTTTCAGTTATTGAGTCAGTTCCTGAAATATTCTCACTCAGAATTCTTGTTGTTTTACCTGACTAAGTGATAAGAAGGTAGAGATTGGAGAGATTTATGTTTCAATGAGCTGAAGTGGGTAGCAAAGACTTCTGAGAAATGATTAATTCTTTCTAAATGTAAATTATATAAGCAGGTATTAGTAAAGGGATATTAAGCCAATCTCAGCGAAAGAGCACTGTTTTATCCAATATCCTCTGAAATCATGCCCCCGAACACATATATTTTATGTTGAGTAAAGGGAAATTTCCATACGGCAGCAGGGAAGTTCTCACACATCTTACCCAAAATATGCAGGTGTCATATACAGTAAAGCTCTTTCTGATTCTTTTTTTCTTCCAAGGAAAAGAATTTGAAAGGTCTGATAAGACATTTAGACCGTGAAGATTTGTGAAGATGACAGAGACTTGTGTATTACAATAAAAATACATAAGTATAGTAATATCTACCAAGATATATTGTTAAATAGCATAATTTCATAAAACTCCACTGATACAGATCATTGTAATAATGTTGGGTTCAAAATCCTCTGGATTTGTTAAGGAAAAGAAGACTTTGAAGCAGGTCTTCTTTGGAAGATTTTTCATTTTATTTTGTTGGCATTTGTAACTGAATCACCTTAAGACTATCTGGAGATCTTGTTATGTAAAGGAAGATCTTTGTTTAGAGCTTTAATATACTTTATATATCATCACTATTTTCCTCTGGATTAATCTTATTTGAACCAGATACTATGACTTTTGCAAGGGCACTCAAGTTCTTACAGATGCTTTCACCACTGTATGCATCTTGAGGTTGATTCCAGAAGTACTTCTAACAATCAAGATTTGTTTCTTCAGCAAAAAAACTTTCTGTGATAACTCTCTATGTTTAGATTTTGAACACTGGGATTTCTCTCTTTTAAGCTCAACAAAATCAATTACTTTGCTGGCATATCTGGCTTATGCATGACTGAAAGAAAAATACATCAGATGCTTTGTAAATAAAATAACAGAAATTAGGTTCGTATATAAGAAAGAACTTCCAAGTTCCATCTTAACTCTTGGTGTTGCCTGACAGATTTCTCTTTTATTGCCTGGAATATTAGTTTGATGAAAGAAAACATTTCACAACCTTAGAATCTAATTGTGTTTTTCTTTGAGAAGGGAGAATTAATTATCTCAATAACAATTCACTTCAAAAATAATTGCTAGAGAAGATATTTAAGTATTATTTGATTAAGTACATGCACAGTTTTTGCCCCTTTTGCCTGAAAATGAAGATAACAAATAACACAACTAATCTGGATTCCTAGTTTGATGCTGAATGTATAGGTCATTGTGAATACTGTAGTACAATGAAATTAATAAAAACTTCAAGTCTTCTTCATGGTCTATTAGCGTAGCTTAAAATACAAATACTTATTTTAAAAAGTATTGTAGAGAAACCATATTCCACAAGATTGTATGTTAAAAAGGAATAAAAATTGTTATTAACAACCTTTTAATATACAAATATTGGATATGAAAAAACATGTCTGTTTTATACTTGTATAAACTGTGATTTTGCATGAAATTTGGATAATTGTGCATGCAAATGACAAGAAGGAAAGCCAGTGTATACACATTATATGTCAACAGGAATGAAGTTAGGTACAATTTTCATTAAATACTGAAATACACTCAGGTTCAAAAAAATGGAAGGTTTTTCTTGATTTGGATAATAATATGTTATTTTGATTTCACATGAGAAAAAAATGTCACTATGACTTGTTTAATTTGTATTACAATGCTAGATAGTATTTATTTTCTGCTTACAGAACCTAAAATATGTTCTCAGTTGGTTAATCGCTTTGTAATGAAATTGCGGTTTTCTGTTCACGTTTAGAACACTCAATATTGCATTCGAGAAAAGCAACAGAAATTAGCCCAATTGTAAGTTTAGGAACATCAGAAAAACTTTATGTAAGACCTTCTAGTCTGTTCTGAAAACCAGGTAATAACACACTTACTAGCAGAAGTGGCTTAGGTATCTTGCATTGCTTATCAAATTGTGATAATATAGTAGTAAACTGTATGATGGGCTGAAAGCGGCTCATTTTCTGGGACAGCAAAACAATAGACAGTTATCATTTAAATGTGTGTAAATGCATCAATTTATAGAAACGGAAATATCACTCTAGAACAAAGGACATTTGAAAATCACCATTAGAATGGTGAAATGTCATGAGCCATTGATTTCAAAATGGCATTTATTTTAAAACATCTACAGTGCTTAACTCTCAAACACTGAGTTATTGAGGTATTTCTGCTGCTCACATTCACCTACTGCCTCAGAGTTTTATAACCTTAGGTGTTTTGGCATGCTTTTCAAGTAGGATAAACTGCTTTGATTCTGGGGTGTTTTTGTTGTATGACAGGCTGAAAGATGTTCACCTTCCCAGTTTCAAGCTTGTGAAAAAAGTCACTAAATATCTCACTACTCTAGATTTGTTCTGCTTGACAAATGCAGTACTGCAGTGGAGAAAAAGTACAAATATTTAGGCTAGAAAAGTAGAACACATAGCACTCTACATCAAGAAGGCTCTGTGGCTAATAACTTTGCTATTAGTCACAGGTCACTTGCTGAGAGGGAATAAGGAATATGTTCATTCAGGCAGTCAGCTGAATCAGACTGCAACTTTAGGGGAAATAGTACTGAAAGCTTGGCATTAAATCAGGTTCCTTTTCCATTAGACTTTGAAATGCCTCATTCTAGAATAGTTTCAATAAACAATACATGGATATGAAAATTAACTATACAAATTTGTAATGTCAACTTATGGTTCACCGCTGTTTTTGTTGTGTTTTTATTTCACAGAATCACAGAAGCAACTAGGCTGGAAAAGACCTTGAAAATCAAGTCCGAACTATGACCTAACACCAGCTTACCAACTAAACCATGGCACTAAGGGCCACATCCATTCTGTTTTTAAACACCTCCAGGGATGGTGGCTCCACCGCTTCCCTGGGCAGCCCATTCCAACACTTAACCACTCCTTCTGTAAAGAATTTTTTCCTAATGTCTAGCCTAAACTTCCGCTGGTGCAACTTAACAAAATAATTTTTGCTTGTTCTGTTGCCCAACATATGACAAAAATGGGTGTCTAACTAAACAACATTCAAAATATTGTGAGGTTTTGTGTGAGAACCTAAGTTCATGAACACTATCATTCTTTTCTTTTCTTTAGAAACTATGTGCACTTTTCTTCAGTTTAAGACCCTAAGATTTCTAAATAATTGGAACTATCTTCAAACAGTCTCCAGCTATAGGTTTCTCAAGGTCCTCAGCTCATGCCCAAGCTTGAGAAACATTGATTTTTTATCTCTGGTTTCACTGACCTATGTTTTATAAGCAATAAAAATTAATTATTCCATATTGTGTGTCAAAGTTTGAATAGCTATGAACCTTAAGAGTCCTACAGAGTCCTTCACTCTGATCAACCATACTTGCTTTGAGTGTTAACCTGACTGGGCCTCTCACAAACTTTTCAAAATTTTCAAAAATTTCACTAAATTTTTCAAAATTTACTTTGAATTTACTTAAAGGTTGTTTTTCTCTTTTTTATCCTTTTTTAAGAAAAAAAAAACCCTAAATGTATTAGATTGAGAATTACGGCTTATATTGGACAAATTAATTGCAGTTTGAAGACAATTATGTCTACCATATTAAAATATCCCATCTTTAATCAGAGGTGTTCCCACTGTACAGAAAAGATTTGCAGTGTGTTTTGGAGGAGTAGGTACTTTATTTCTAGATGACTGACAATTAATTTTTCCCCCCGGAACTGTCTGCAACATCCATGATGAAAAAATAAACAAAATAATCTTTTTCTTTTGGTTGTTTCTTTCTTCTGGAGTCCGTCCCTGCCATCTTCAATCTCTTTTCCTACTTATGAATACAAATTTTGAAAAGAATACATGGAAGTTCTTCTGGAACACATATGTTCCCTTTCCTAACAAGCCTCTTATTTTTCCTGTTCAAGAAATGTTTGCAATGGCCCCCCACAGTGAATTGATCTAGATAGGTCAGGACCCATGCTCAGGTCAGTGTAAGACTGTGGTATCATGAATTATTGATTCAATAACTGTCTAGTAAGTTATTTTGCAGCAATGTTGAATATAAAAAATAATACAGGGAAGTTTCTAACAATAACAGTCTCCAAACTATACAACCAAGTCTGTAAAACTTACTGAATGTTTACTTTTTGAAAGGAGTTTTATTTTGTAGTGTGAAAGAGAGGTGAGCAACAATTCTCCTCTGAGAACTCAATTTTATGTTTTTATTCCTATAAAAATTTAGAGGAATGATGAAAGCTTTGGTCTCTGAAAAAATCTAGAGGAATGATGGTGGCTGTCATATATGCCTTTTGGATTTTCTTCTGAATGTAAATACTTACCCTACAGGAAAGTGTTTTTGCTACAAGAAAGTGTTTCCAGTTAGTATTTCCTAGTTTGCCCTTCACATAATCACTTTGTCTTAACTTTCATTCTAGGGATATTTTAGGTGGGCTTTCTGGGCTCCTTGAATACTTGGTAGCTTGTATGATCTAATACATACTTTATTTCTTATTCATTATTAATTTCTCAGATCTGAGAAACACACAGATTTTTCTAAATTGAAATCAACATATGTGCCTCCCTCTCCCCTTGATCGATCTGAAGGAAATGTTATGTTTATATTCTTACTGAGGTCTTTTATTTTTCCAGACCTTACCTCCTTTTACTCCTCTTTCTCTCATCTGAGCTTTTTCTGCACTGTTTGAAGTACCTGCATTCATCTGCCAGATTCTAATAAAGGATATTATCTCAAATTCATTATCTCAAATTTTCTACATTCTTGATCAATCTTGTTAGCTCCTCTTATGGGTTAGGGATGTGACTTACATGACTTTATGTACGTAGACATATATAAAAATGAGTATGTATTCATTAGCATGTAAACAGGTACGTTAGGTAAATAATTTCATTGAGGTTTAACAAAACATACAAAAATGCCTTTTTTAGTAATGCAGAAGACATGCATTCAAGTCTTTTTTTAGGGTATGATTTTTTTCTAGCGAATAAATGATACCTATCTCATACTCATACCTTGAACAGAGGACTGTGTTTTCTTTGATCCTACTTTCTCTTCATTTGCTGCCATTGTGACCTTTGTCTCTTAATTTACAGTCCGCCATTTCAAATTAGTGTCTTACCAAATCCATTTTGAAGAGCACAGAGTGCTATGAAAGTGCATATCTCCAGACACAACATTAGAAAAACCTCTAATATGTCAAGTAGCACAGAAGTGAAAAAACCTGCATTCCAAAAGCTGAGCTGACACATGTGGAAGCAGTAAATACAATGTTATCTTCTCTGATATTTGTAGTCTTGTCACATTGGTAGAAGATTGATCTAACGATTTCTGAAATCAGCTTGACAATAATGTGTAATTAAATGGAAAACTGAAATCTAAGCATCGAAAGCATTCCATTACTCATGCATGTCATGCATAGAAAATATAAAAAGTATCTACTAAAAATTCAGTCACAGCAAAGCAATATTTCCCTAACTTTTTAAAGAAGGAAACACATTTTTTTCATCATTATTACGGCTTATGCCCAACATGCATGTCAAAAATGCACCTCAGGACAAAATGTAGGTTTTGTTCTCTGGTTAGTTGCCTAACTACTGTAATCCATGTATGTATCACTGTAGTTAATTGCTTTAACTTCCATACAATCTGCTATTTTGATGCTGGTGTAAATTCTCCAACAACTAGGGAGCCGTCTAGCTGTGCTGTATCAACTACCTAAATATCAGAAGTTTCTAACAGTTTAGACTGAAAAATGGCTTACATATTGGTTTGAAATATTCACCTCTCCTGCAGAGTTGAACCCACACTTTGGTAATATAAATAAAGAAGTTCAGAAGAAAATTATTATCAGATAACTTGAAAAGAAGAAAAATTATCTGACTCAGTAAACACCTGATTTATAATCAATCATTACATGCATTTCTATATTCTTTTCCACAATTAAAGATCTTTACTTTGAAAAAAGGTATTGTACATTGCAAAGTGGATTGTTGCTAGGATCCCAGAATTAACCAAATGCAATCAGCATGCATAAAAGTCATATGATAGAGGTTCTATTAGCACTTAGCACAAGACGAGGATAATCTTGGAGGATAATCAAAAAACATCAGCCATGTAAAACAGTAAATGAAAAAAGCCAAGTAACTTTTCCCTTTCATGTTGTTGACAAATAATAAGCATTTTTTTTGTAGTGTGAATAACAGAGAGGAAGTATAATTCAGTTTAAGTCTGGCATGTACCATCTATAACAATTTTGAAATTAAAAATTGATACCTGTCAAAATTATTTGCATTTTTAGAAATATCATTATTTGAATATCCTAGCTATAGGCCTTTCTAAAGCTGCATATGTTTTGTGTTACATATTCAGAATGTTTCTCTCAACAGCAAGGATAAGAGCTTTTACGGGAATGATTACTGAGTTCCATCCTAGTGATGTCCTGTTTGCTTTTAATTTTTTGTTAGTAAAACAGCAGATTTTAATTACTGACTCCATAATAGAACGAGCAATTAAATGTGTAATTGTGTGTCCTTTTAGATGTAATTTTTCTCTATTTTAGTAAATCATGCAATAATATAAAAATTATAGATTTGACTACTCACCTACCTTTTCCTTCTTTGTTGATTCTGTGGTTGTTACTCACTGTGTATTTTAAAGTAACTTTCATTTGATACTCTATGAAATATATTTGAATCAAACTACAGTAAGTATCAAGTACAAAAATGATTAAATACGATTGTACTGATTTTTCACAGAATTGAAAATTGAGAGTGTATATAAAATACACTGTGTCTAATTAAAGTCTAGTATTAGACACAGTATATATATTCTGTCTGTATGGGTAAACTCGTTTCTACTGTGGGTTGTTCAGTGTTTTTAATTAAATATAGCAGCATCCCACCAGGCATGTCTTTACTGCAACATTGTTCTTGAGAGAACATTAAACCATTTTGACATTTGTTGATGTTTTGCATGTTGGTAGTTAGAATTCAAGGGAAATATTAAGCTGGACCCTTCTTGGAAGATATTAGGGCATGTAATAATTCAAGTAGTAGAGAATTAACTCAAGAATTAATCCCGCTCTACTCTGCTCTGCTGTGGCCTCACTTCAAGTCCTGCATGCAATTTTGGGCTCAACGATATCTCAGACATTGTCCAAAGTGCGGCTGTAAAGATGGTGCAGGGCCTTGAGGGGAAGCCACATGAGGAATGACTGAGGTCACTTGGTCTGTTCAGCCTGGAGGATACTGAGGGGAGACCTCACTGCAGTCTGGAACTTCCTTGTGAGGGGAAGAGGAGGTGCAGGCACTGATCTCTGCTCTCTGGTGACCAGTGACAGGACCTGAGGGAATGACCTGAAGTTGTGTCAGTAGAGGCTTAGGACGGATATTAGAAAGAGGTTCTTCAACCAGAGGGTGTCTGGCTATGGAACGTGCTCCCCAGGGAAGTGGTCAGAGCACCAGCCTGACAGATGGTGTGATTCTTGGGGTTGTTCTTGTTTGTGCCTTCCAACTGAGTATATTCTATGATTCTATGAATTGTAATGTATATTTTTCTAAGGTTTTAAACTGCTGGGTTTCCAAACCATTATCAGCTCTCAATGTCTATCATCATGTTACATTTTAGAATACTTAGCTGACAAACTGACACCATGAAGGTGATAAGACCAGAATTACAGTGAGTGTTCAGAGCAGTCATAGAATTACTGTTCTTTCAGAAATTTGTCCAGTCACCTCCTAAATTCATGGAGTGATTACTACAAAAAACTGCAGTAAGGTATTCTACAGCTTCTTTTTTCCTGTGCAATGGCTGATTGTTTGGAACTTTTCGACTTTAATTTTGTGCATTTCCCCATGTCCTCATACTGGGACGACACAATAAACAGTAAATCCATATTTGGAGTGTCTATGCCACTTATAACTATATAAAACTCTATCATATCTTTTTTATTATTATTATAAAAATTCAGTTTCGATATTTCTTACATAGAAACCTTGGTTTTCCTTATGTGTCTTCTCTCTACACATTTTTTATTTATTCTGTCATTTCCTTTGAGATAGAGAGGTCTGAATTACACTCCGAAGTCTAGAAGTGGCTGTGATGGATCTATGTAGTGGCATAATTTTTCTTTGTTTCTTTCTTAGGAAATTTGAGGTATTTCTTCAGTATGTAAAGGTTCTTCTCAGTTGTATCTTAAATTTCCATGTCATGTTTGCTGCTAACACAACTGGTGCCAAATGCATTAATTTCACTGCCGGAGGGAACCCAAATCTAATCCTGTATTAAAAAAAAAAAAAACAAAAAACCAAAAGCCCAAACAACAAAAAACAAAACAAAACAAAGAGAAACCCAAAACAAACAAACAAACAAACAAAAAATTAGGAAAAAGAAATGTTGAAAGGAACCAAAATATCAGAGGTAGTTCATGAATAAGTTAGTATTCATACTTGACTAATCTCCACAATTTTATTTCATCATTAACTTAGAAAAGTTAATAGTGGGAAGAAAAAACATTATGTAGAGTAAATACTGTCTTTGAAAGTGATCACTCATGATGTTCAAAAGTGGAGTTCAGTAACTATTTATGATACTTAACCTTTTTCTTATTAATTAGGTTTTATTAACAGGGGATTTTTTTTATTATTTTACATATTTATCTGTTCTGGACCTGTATGAGAAATTTTAAGTCACTTATGTCTACTCCTACCCATGGGATCAAAGAAAGAAGGATGAGCTGAAAGTCGCTAAAATATAAGAAATGTTCAAACAATCCTGTGGTGCTACATCTGAGAGAGATTAGGATGTTCCCCATAGCAATGAATAACCAATAAATATACTCATCTCAGTGAAGTCAGTTGTAAATTATGTTTACACATAGGAAATTAATTATCACAAATGAGACATTTTTATTCTCAATATTCATCTTTGATTTTAAAAGCATTGTTTTACTGCATGAACTGACAACCTATTTTATTGCTGTTTCACTCTTCCATGAAATACCTCTCCCACCTTTCTTTGCAATTCCCAAATGTCTACAGGAATATCATTGGGATGGCCTTCCATACAGGAAGCTTTCTGATGTTTCTGATTCCTGTCTATCTAAATGCACTATCCAGCTGTTCATAAACCAACTTTAAATGACACCAGCACAATATTTTTTTCTTCTCTCATCAAACGTCGCTACAGGATGTCACTGAACATACTTCTTTGATGTTAAGGGGATATTTTGGAGCTGCACATTTTTCTGGCTACCAAAACAAATTATATTTATTTTTTCACTAATTAAACACTGTAAGCAAGCTGGTGATGAAGGAGGTGCTCTGGTGTACAAACGTGCTTAGAAGGGACACGGCATCTGTAAAGTTAGGCTGTATTTTTTGTAGACCAGGTGATATAGTCAGAAAAAGCAGTCCAACTTTGGTTAAATTGCTTTTTTTTCTAGGTCTGACAACATAAGAGATAATTTCAAGGATATCAGAATGTGATAATTTCTCTCAGTGTAAAAGTAGATGAATTTGTATATTCCTAACAACGGTTTCCCAAATCTGTTTGTCCCTGTCTTACACATTGTTTTTTATCTGTTTTGCTCCCTGATTTCTGAAATACCCACAGTAATATTAGGAGATCTATCAATCTGTTTTTGAAGGATAATTAATGTTCAAATGACCATGGACAATTTTATACTTCTTTCATATAAACTAGAAAATTTTTCCTCATGTTAAATGACATTCACAAATTTCAAGATACTTTGTGGGATTAAAAAGGTTGTACTTTACTCATTTATTCCCTGGCATACTTAACATAAGGACTATTTTAATCTGGTCAGTCTGAGAATTAGGCCTGAAGTCTGATCTTTAATTATATAAATTAAAAATGCACAGATGTTGTTACATTTTGCAATCAAAACATTTCCTTTCCTTTCCCATTAGAGTGAATTTAATTTACAATTGAGCTAGAATTTGATACATATACATTCAGTACTTGCATACATTACCTTCCTCATATCATAAAACTGCATTGCAGCATTTCAGGAAATGCTGCCCCAGAGGGTGATAACATAGTGAGTGTTTCTTAGTATCAGTTATTCATTTTCTCACTGATTCAGAATGCAACCTTTTGAGCATCATTTTGAAGATGACATAACTGTAGGAGGCTAATAAAAGTAAGCATACTCAAAAAGAGTATTTTTTACTGCAGTTTAGTGTACTGAAGGGACAGCTAACCTGAACCACTGTAATTCATCTCAGAAAAGAATGCACCAAGCACAGTCTCATCAGATTCTGTATAGTGGAGTGACACAGTGGTGACTTCATTCCTTCCGAATACCAACATAAAACAATAGCACAGCACCATACATAGAACAGTTTAAAGAACATCCCAAGGAGTTTACAAGCTGCATCACACGATTAAGACTGAGAGAGCAAATCAGTTCACAAGAATGTAAATATTTTGTCAGACAGAACTCTATGACAAAATTTGTAGTACATGTATATATGTATAGAATATAGGTACTTCACTCTCTTCCCAATCAAGTGACCTACCATTAAAATACACCAAATGACAGGTAATGCGTTTACAGTGAGCTACAGATATCTGATGCACCTACCAGAGAGATATGCAGAACAGAAAAAAAACAGGAACACTATTGAGATATATCCTTTTTTACTCTGGCTAGTGCATTTCTAGATCGTCATCAAAAAGTCACAAGAAAAAAGCTTGATAATGACATATTCCTTCCGTACTCAGAAGACAGCTTGCAAAATATCTGCACCAACATAAAAATAATTTCTGCAACTTTTCTTTGTGTTTCACAATTTTTGTTTTCTCTCTTGTAATTTTTTCTTTCATTTTCTTCCTAGCTCTCTTATTCTGTTTTACTTAGCAAATAAATTAATATTAAGAAAGAAAGAAAGAAAGAAAGAAAGAAAGAAAGAAAGAAAGAAAGAAAGAAAGAAAGAAAGAAAGAAAGAAAGAAAGAAAGAAAGAGCGAGAGAGAGAGAGAAAGGAAGGAAGGAAGGAAGGAAGGAAGGAAGGAAGGAAGGAAGGATGTGGGAAAGAATT
>VZRN01004715.1:552760-572623 GCA_013397935.1 Dasyornis broadbenti | reverse complement strand
GCAGGCAGGCAGGAAGGCAGGAAGGCAGGAAGGCAGGAAGGAAGGAAGGAAGGAAGGAAGGAAGGAAGGATGGAAGGAAGGAAGGAAGGAAGGAAGGAAGGATGGATGTGGGAAAATATTATACATAGAAAAATTAAATTTTGACCCTAAAACAGGGTAAAAATAAAATTTGTAACGCTTTCACTGATTTAAAATGGTAAAAATAACCACTGAAGTACTTTGCTTCTTTTTACAATATTTTCTCTAGGGTGCCAAATATTCTTTTTTAATCACTTGAATGATAGCTTTAAAAACTATATTTACACTTACTGATCAATTCCACTACCTCTTTTTCTACAGATGACAAGGAGAATTTTAAAAGCTAAAGTTTGCCTACTCTTTTGTACTTAAACGTATTCATGTACTCATTTTGCTTTTTATTTTCTGTTTTCTTCAATAACAGACAGAGTTGATAATTTCTTGTAGCTCATTTGCACTTGCAAGCTTTGTTTGGTTTCTGTTTTACCAGATAGCTGTATGCAATGTGTACTACCAAATTACTCCCCTTCTTAAGTATTCTTTATTTCCACTTAATATTCTTTCCAGCATAGCTTAATTTGCAAGACCTTCTTGACTATGAACTTGCATGTGAAGTATTACACTGTAATGGAGAGATAGAGTATCATCATGGGCAGATTTAAGTAGCCAAGATATTATTTAATAACGGTAAGTGAGTTCAGTGAAACTACAGCCTCATAAGCTTCAGAAGACACCTTGCAAGCATGCCTGAGATCCTAACTACTGCTGGCTGGATGTAGAAATGATTTTTTTTTAAAATATCAGAATTTTTGTTGGTGCTCAATGTATAAGGCCTGTCTATATTTACAGCTATAGAAACTGAGTTTAAGTTAGTGGTAAAACATGAAGAGATTTTAGTTATACTTCTTTTTGCACCACTGACATATCCAAACTGGAATTTTGGCAGGCTAAGGCTGAGACCATTTACTTGAAGGAAATTATTGGAGGAGCAAAACCTTCTGAGACTGTAAATTTTGGATTCATCCTAGATTGACCTGTTTGATTATTTTCTTTGCAGAAGGTAAAATGTGCCTTGTACATTGTACTGTAATTGTACTGTGGAAAATGGAAAAAGAAAACTACAGAAAAAAGAAAACAGAGAAATGGAGACAAAACTTTTCTTTCAATTTGGTTAAGACAGGTGTAACGTATCTTTCCCTGCAACATTCATAGAAGCCTGCTCTGAGTATTTGTGATTATATCCTCACTGGGAAACTATCTCTGGTTTCAATACCAAAAAAAGAGACACACATAAGCTTGCTAGGATATACTAATGTCTTCTAGATTCAGGTATCTTTTGCATTGTTCTCTGTGTTAAATTTCTCCATGGTCACACACAAAACTGTGTAGAATAATACAGTTACATTTTTACCAGGAGTTTTTTCTTTCCACCATTTTCTTCAACTCTATAAGTTTACCATTATTATTATTTACATAGTAATTTGTGCCAGTAGAATATGAACTTCATCACCAAAACTAACAGAGCAGATAAAGTGTTCCTATTTAATTTTTTCTATCATGAAGTTTAGGGAAATATGTGCTCTGTACTTTTAATCTATTCTAATGACATTTACAGCTGTTCAAATTTATAGTGGTGACACAATGCTGCAGTGCAAGGGTTAAGCTGATAATATTGTGAAATGACAAAGTGATACCAACAATCTCCAAATGAAGTTGAACTCGCCTCAAGTTAAGAAGATAAATCTTCACTTATTTCTAAATCTTCATTACAGTTTCTTGTTTCTTTTCAAAGCCACTAATGAGGTAGGGATCAGACTCTTCTCCCAAGCAGTGAGTGATAGGAAGAGAGGAAGTGGTCTCAAGATGTAACAGGAGCAGCTTAGATTAGCTATTAGAAAAAAAATTCTTCATCAAAAGAACTGCCAAGCTTTGGAACAGACTGCCCAGAGAAGTGGCCAAATCATTATCCCTGGAGGTGTTTAAAAGACCTGTAAATGGATATCTATCTGGCTGTTTAATTGACTTTCATTTTGTTGTAGCTAGACCAAGTCTTTAATCCAGGAAGTCCAAATTGCTATTGCTCAGCTCTACATATTTGTATGCTGAGACATGTGATTCATATCAAGCAATTAAGTGATCTAATGCTAGTTTATTTTCTGACACTGAGGTTGAACTTCTGATTTGATACCTTCAAACCTGTCAGGGTGAGTTATTGTAATACTTGAAGTTCAATATTGAGAAGTTTTTTACTTTTTATTATAAACATTGAAATGGCATTCTGTATTTTATAGTCAAAAATATTTTCCGTTTCTTATACTTGTAATATTCATGAATTTACAGTGGAAACCATGATTTCTACAGAAAGGTCTCAAGATGACATAACTATGCTTCTAATGAAAAATGGTTCTAATGACGATAAGAATGTGACAAACTTATGGTAAAATAGAAGAGTGATACAGAAATGGTAATTTTTCCCAATACTTTTTGTGTTGATCATGTGCCCAGTGTGGCAGAAAATGTCTGTAACAGAGCTCTGCAACACATCAGGTGCAGAGCCCTGCAACAAGAATTCTTTGCGGTCAGACCTGAGAGGGCAGACATTGTGTCATTCCTGATCCTCCTTTCGTCCTTAGGAGTCCTATCATCTTATTCTTCTCAGTGTCACAAATGTTACAGTTTGCCCTCTGTGCTCGGAACTACAACAGCTCCATAGGCGTTAAACTAACAAGCCTTTTATTTCTCGAGCTACTTGTAACTACCATCTGTTATGAAACTGTGGTTGTACCATGACAAGACAAGGAAAAGAAGAACAGAATGAAAATGCTTGTTAGAGATAAAGCAGACCCATTGAAAGCAACAGGCAGGTAAATACAAGTTCAGAAACAGTACACCTCAGAGCTGAGGCCTTGCAAACTCAATGCAGAGCCTGTAGGCTGCTCTTAGCAATGGTAATACTGTGCTGTGGGGCTCCAGGGCTTCATTAACGAGCACATTGCATTCACTCTCCAAACCATCATCACCACTCAAACAAACCTACATGGAATTATTTATTTGTCTTCGCAAGAGGAGACAGGTCTTCATTATTATTAGTGATTCTTGTAAGCATTGTGGGTTTTTTATAACTGAAAGAGAACCTGTCTTGACAATCCCACACATTATAAGAACTGCAAGCCAGTAGAGTAGCTATGTTCACGTGATTTAGCTTCCTGACTTCACAGATTTCTGCCTTCGTGTTTTATTGTAAATTGATCTAAAGTTGCTTAGAGTCCTTTTTATTAGATTCAATGAGGACCATACAAAGCCTTAGGACAGGGTATCACCCTGGCCCATGTTTGATGTAGTTCTGCTCAACTTTAATTAAATAAGATTTCCCATTTAAGATTAACACAAAAAATATCTCTATACATGAGCAAAAAAATTCTTTTAAATGAAAGCTTATTAGCTGGAATAAACTAGAAACACTCCAGAATGGATCCATTACTTGTAATACAGTTTCATTAATGACTTTATTTTGTTTTCTTCATATGTTTGAGAACAAATTCTCAACATGCAATTGAACTTGATTTCACAGAAGTCTTTTTTTTTTCTTAATTGGAGAAACTGTGTAGAATACTGATGAATAATATGATATGCAGTCCATGTTATATGGTAATCACAGAGGTAGAACCATCTCATTCTGAGGCATCTATTTCACAAGAGAAGGAAGTTATTACAAAAAGACATGAAGTATTTTTCAAAATTTATATACTAATTCTTTTTCTGGTCATTAAGATTGTCAGGAAATAGTTTTTGGCAAAGACACGAAGGGAAAGGATATTTTATTTTCCTAAAGGTTTTTTATAAGAGTTTGCTGATATTTTCAACATAAAAAATAATTTTAAAATCCATAGGTGGACCAAGTGTTAATGTTCTTTCACCCCAATTAGACCTGACAAAATAAAATCCTTTGTGAATTTGTTTCCAGCTGTTCTCTCAGTTCATCTGGTTTGTAAGTGCTCTCTCCTGTCTTCCAAATCTGACAGTTTGGCAATGCCTCCCTCAAACTGTAAATACCCTGACTGTTCTAAAATGTTTTGCTAAACTCAGGTAGGTAGGAATTGGTACTGGAGAGGCCAGGAAAACATTCTATAATGAAAACAAAGGCATCCAAATAAAAGAAATCCCCAAATAAACTATCAGAGCAAGATTTTTTGCCTCCATATTAAAATTTGCTTTCATGTGGTTATTTTGCATACGGTGGCTATCTAGGGATATTCTTTACAATTAGTTGACATATTGTTTGGGTTCTTTTGCTACCCTGTATATATAATGATCTGAAATCAGATGAAAGTAGTTTTATCCCCCCAATACCTGAGAGACTGCAAACCCCCTCCAAGTTTACCATTTAAATCCCAACTGTGTTGTTGCTTTTAACTGTGTAAGACAGCAAGACAGCACATTTTGTAGATTAAACCAATAAACTAGAAAACATAAAAGAAACAAATCTCATAATTGTGGATTTCAATTAAAGAAAGGAAGATCAAAGCAAACATTCTGCTTGAAATTGCACAGCTGCTATCTACACAAAATGAACAAAAAAACCCCTTCTCCAGCAGCCATAATTTTTGGGGTGAGGGAAGGAGGAGGGAGAGCTCAAACCCTGCAGTAGAGCAGATTGCTTATGCTTCTCACGTCCCAATCAGTAATACAGAAATATTGAGTAATAAATTCCCTGCCTCTCCTGATCTGAGAAGCTCCCACCATCTGTGAAAGCCAATTTGTAACAGCTTTAGTATTAAGATTCAGTAAACAGACAATCACAAGCATTGTGCCAAACAGTGCCAACATTTGAAGAAAAAACATAAAGCCAAAGCATGAGTAACACCATGACCTTTGTATTGCAAAATTATCCAGCGACCAAAACATTTTTGACTGCAGAGATTTTTTTTTCTTTCTTTTCCCCATCAGCAGGCTGTGTGGAGCCTGCACACAGCTCAGCTACATCTGTGGGCTGTGTACATAGGCCTCGTCCTAATGTGCTGAATTATTATTGATGGCTGGGGCAGTTCTGCTCTGCTGGTGAACCAATAATGTCAAGGCAGTACCTGCAAGATTAATTATAGGAGAGAATGGCTCTGCTTTCCAGGGACTGAGGCTTTAATAGAGACTGAGCATTAGTTTCAGGGGATTCAACAGACAGCTGAACAAATGCCTCAGACAATGTTATACATGCTAAATCCTGGCACTTACCTCTTAGCAGTACTGAAAGAAAAGTTTGGAACAATTGTGCTTAAACTGCAAAAAAACAGAGGGCTCTATAAAACCAATTGCAAAGGAAACAAACCCATACTAAGATTGCTGAAACAAGACAGGCTCTATAAACCCATGTAAGCATCTTGCCCTCTGCAATTACCAAAGAGAAAAGAGACAGTAGCAAATTACTCTAGCATTAGCAGAAAAGGAAATGGATTTTTAGTGATTGATAGTGCTCAGATTTTCAAAATACATATGTCATTCTACACACGGAAATATAAGTTGCATCAAAGAGCAGAATATTTTTTATGCTGTTTCTTTTGCACCACTGCAATGGAAATCTGTACTCCACAGGGCATTTTAGCTGTAGAGAACTGAGAATATGCAGTGGATGAAGCTGCAGCCATAGCAACAGCTACATAAATTTTCAGGCAATGGCAGGCACGCAGTACACAATTTAAGCAGTATAAGTCCTACACTGGCTTAAAAAAAAAAAAAGAAATAAAAAGCAAGGAAAAATGGAGAAGAGGGTGTCAAACATGGCTTATTACAAAGTAATCATACCTTCCTCTTTGTCAAGAGCTGGACTTGATCCATTTTACACGTGTGATCAGAGAGGCAGCTGAGAGCTTAACTGTATCTCTCTTTTACTTAAGCATTCACAGATATTATTCCTCTTTATTGCTTTCATTATCTCCTAGGCCTAATATTTTTGAGAAAAATCCCAGGAATTCTGAGGCCAAACTTTCAATATATTGTCCAGCTACCCACACCGTGTCTTTTTGTAGCTGTGAAATACTTTTGACAAAGGAATTCTGAAATTAATGAGACCCACAGACTGGTGTGGCTCAGCATACCAAAAGACAGGCTTATGAAATTAATCTCAAAAGGGAATTAAATAAGTTCACACTTCACTGATTTTTCAGTTTCACAATTGCTAAGTGTTTTACTGCTTTTCCTCAAACTTGTAACACCAGCAGAACTATTAAGCAAATGCACTTGAGGCTGAAAGACCTACATCAGGGTGATATACTCAAACTTTCATCTTCACTTTGTGTGCTTAGCTACTGGGTGATTTCTTTCACAATATCCTGTGAAACTCCACTCACTTTCATTGGCCACAGGTACATGATAGGAGACCCTGAAGAACTTTGCACATCTCAAACTATCTGTAAAAGGTTTTACTCCGTGCTGGAAAGACTGACAATTTTAAAATATGCTTTCAGAACCCAAAGATGTAATTTCAGCTGGAACATAGCAATTTTTTTCCTCTTTTTTTGGATTTGTGTTTTAGTGACTGAGTCCATGACAAAGCTTAGAGATGTTGTTCTAAAACAGACACAACTTCACAAACCTTGCTGTTCTGGAAAAGTGGAAAATACTAGTAAAATTATAATAATTTGAAAAGAATACAACCAGTTTGAATAGTAAACCCATTTTCTTCCTGCTAAGTTCAATTCATTTTTCACCAAGATCAATTTAGTTCATATTGAATAAATAAAAGTACAAAATCTACATCTAGCACCTGGGTGTAGGAAAGCATCTTCTGTTACACTGTTCCCAGATGAGGCTTGTGAAGGAGTGAAGCTAACATAGCTTGCAGCTAAGTAGCTGAGCTAAGGAAAAGGAGAGCTAGTAATAAATTCAGTTTGTCCCTGTATCTTTTCATACTGATATTAATTTAAGATGCTCAGCAGCCACACAAATAGTGCTCAGTTTCCTGTCATGTGCCATAAAGAAGTCAAAAGATGTTAGAAGCCTGACTGACAGTAGAGTACATTACTATGTTTGTTACCACCCTGAAGGCAGTCTCTTGATTAGCTGATTAGCTAAAATGTCACATTATTCCCAGCCATATTTGAATGACATATGATGTCATGGATTTACTCTGTCTTTATCACACAGTGGTTTGTGGAGATGCAAAAAAACAGGACAAAACTATTACATGAGAGCATCATTCTATTTGATGTTCTATTTGATTTTGTTGTCAAAGGTTCTTGTGTTTCTCTTTAAACATCAGCTGGTAATTTTCTTACTGATGGTCTGAGTTTTGGAATGAAAGACATGCTGAACTCAAAAGTCCAGACCTGGATATTTTTCATCTCCAAAACACTGAAAAATTTTAAAATAGGAAGTATAAACTCTTGAACATTATAAAAATATTTTCTTAATTTTGTGTAGATACTCCAGAAGTATTTAAATTAAACTAAATTTATAGTCATTATAAAATGAAAGCTCCCACCAATAGTGGAAAAGTTGCCTCAGAGAAGGTGGACTCAAAGAGAAGATGGGTAGGCCAAGTACATTCAGACCAGAGTAACTCATAGGTAGGGATAGGCTATTTTAAAACAATTAGGCCTCTTAACAATCATATTCAGAATTTTCCCCAAATGGCACATTATATCCCTGAATGCTGTTAGCATGCAAAATCACTTGAACTTAACAAGAAACAGATTTATGTCAAAACTCCAGAGAAAAACCTCTTAACATATTATGACTTTTGAAGTCACAGACTGCTTATACCTTACTGTGATCCAGCTCTGATAAGATTGCTGCTCTCCCTCACAGTCGAAAGCAAGCGGTATGAATATATCAGACACCTCTTTGATGAGGTGATAGGCATTTGGAAACAGTAGGAGAAAGATGAAGTCTAGATACTTTCTCCTGTGGTCTGGAAGGTATTGTGTAGGTGTTGCGACCTGATCAACTTCAATTTGCTCTGCAATGCAATGCATCATGCTAAAAATCATGGCCTGCCTGAGTTTTCAATCATTCAAACGTTATCAAATCCCAAAACTCAGTTCAGAAGGCAGACAGCCTTTGGACAACATTAACCAAGGTGACTTATCTAGACAAACAGTAAAAAGGAGGCAAGGAATTAAAAACCAGAATGGTCATACCTAAATGAGATAATTCATCAAGCTAATAATTAGTTATTTAGTGTGGTGGACACAATTACTAACTCCTCAGAAAGAGTAGTATACCAAACTGGGCTTGAAGAGTCTTTTAAGTGCTTAGTGAATAATAGCTGTATCATTTTTACCTCACATTAATGTGGTAGGTTTGCCTCAGTGGTGATACTGACAACTACATTTTTTCTAGTGCTGCATGGAAAAGCTATTGAAGTCAGTTTAAAAGTGATTCCTACTTTTTCTGAACATTAACTTAGTGAAGTAAAGTATACTAAGTTATTTGAAGCAATGACCAGAAGAGGCATATTTTCCTACAACAAAGTCAATTTCTGGCAAAAGATGTGGTAGAAATTTACATCACAAAAAGCACTAACAGAGTAAAATAGCTTTTAATCTCCACCCATTTTCCTCCCCTCAGAGTATAATTAGAGGCCCAACAACACAATTGCCACATCAACTATTGTGATGTGTCCTGGCTTCTCAGTGAATATTCACTATTTCTTAATTAATTAGAAGACAAACAATTTGTTTTATGTTTGTGAACTTCTAAGGGAAAAAAACCACTGTGTTTGTGTACAATTTTTTTATAGAAGTGTTTTTTCTGGCTGAGTGATTTTACGTCTTTGTAACTGCATTCATACAGTTTACCTCATGAAAAATGAAGGGAATTCTAAATTTTTTGTATGTGTACTTGCTGTAGTCAAGTGCAATAACTCAGGAAAGGTTATTCTAGATAGGAAACTATTAATCAAATAAAAGTGAAACACCTACCTTCAGTAATGGGTGACTAGTGCTCCACAGCCCCTGTTTCTGGCTCTTCATCATGGAGCCTAAAGCCAGCTTTCAGCCCAGGTGGCTGTAGGGATGAAGGGTGGCTGCAGTCCTCCCTAAAAAACATGGTTGTAACACTGCATGATTGTGTGCGGGAAGGGAAGGGAATAGGAATGGTTTTCCCCACCATCCTTTTATTCCAATAAGGTTGGTTTGTTTTTTTTTTTTCTGAAAGTCACATACAGAACATTGAAAGCAGTCAGAGAGAGTGGACGAGTAAGGGTGAGCAGGAAACCAGGCTGTAACTATCCATTATCAGAATTAGGAATGTACAGTTTCAGTGTTTTGAGCCAGGAAGGGAAATGGTACCTGAAGGAATACTTCTGGCTCTTCTACAAGGCTGAATTAATTTTGTCATTATCCTTGGGGTGATAAAATTCAATTTTGCTTATAGTACTTAGAAGCTTTGAGCTATCTATGCTACCACATCTCCAGAAAGGAAGGATAATTATTTTTGTAGGAAAGCCCTGCTGTGACACAGGCATCCTAGATTCTTCCCCTGTGTCTAGGCAAAGCTTCTTATGAAGTTAAAAAATTCAGCATCTTCACAGGTTTAGAAGTGACCTGTGTCTTGATCCAGATATGCCAAAATCCAGGAAATAAGAAGCACAACAAAGAACAATAAGACTAGGGCAAGAAAATAAGTATTTTATACCATTTGCAGTGAAAACCTATTTGGGATAAACAATCAGAAATTTTATTTTATTTCCTTTTAAAATGGAAATGGGTTTGTGGAAATATGAGACTTGCCACTTTATTTTCTGATTTAAAAGAAGATACTTTTTATTGCAGTTTGAGTTAGTCTCATAGAAGTACAGTTGATCCTGAAGGACTCAAGGATTTCTTTTCTTTGCAGCATCCTATTTCTAGATCAAATGAGATAGAATTTTATGATTTTATGAAAGGTACTGTCTTCTAACTAGGTTTTATTCAGGAATTCATGATCTGATTTATCTGAGTTCTTCTTTTAACAATTCACAAGCTCTTATTGCAGGTCAGATGACTGCAAGGATTCCTCCTCAAAATTGTTGTTTCCTACATTTTCTTATTTCTGGACCAAATGAAATAAAAAAAAATTAATAGATTTTTATTTTTTCCTCCAGGGTAATCAAAATTTTTCTAGTTAATATGTCACTGATTACACCAGCTTATCTCCTAACTAAGATTAGTGTGTTTGTTGCATTAATTTCCCTCAGTAAGCACAGTGAATCCAAGATTTTTAAGTAGCAAAGGGATTCAGTGCATGGTAAAATAGACAATGCATCAAATTCAAATACCTAAAATGAAGAAATCAATCATAATCCTTTTTGTAAAAAAAAAATGGATCAAACTTATTTTCAATTAAAATGACAAAATTGACAACATCAAGCTCATCTACAAGTAATGAAGTATGACTCCATTACTTTCAGTAGAAGAAGCAAACACATTCTTTTGGTCTTAATACTATGTACCTTGGTATAATCATTAAGGAACAAACTCTGATCTAACATAAGCTGCCATAATTACACTAGGAAGTTTGACATGTTACACCATCTGAGAATCTACTTTGAATATCATACTCATTTGCACCTAATTTCAGCTACTCCTGGGTGGTTTTTTTTTTTTCTAATATGAGGATTTTTAGATGACTGCAGAATAAAAGAAATTTCTTTTGGAGCTTTACAAAGACAACCTTTGAAACCTACTATGATGTACAGAGTATAATCTACAAATCATGTCAACAGTTTATTTTCTTTGATTTCACACTATAGCTCTAGGCATCTGCTACAGCAGATAGAAGCAGCTTTTGATAGCTCACTAAAGCTATCATAGCACCAAATTACTTGGAAAAAGGGCTAACAGATTTTGTGAAAACAAAAAGAGGGGAGGAAAGTAATAGTAAAAGAGAAACACAAAGCTGGCTTGTGCCAAAACAAAACATGTAGCTAGACCTGCAAGACTGTCTTCAGTAGTGAGGACATGAATGTGTGTTGCCCAGTACTCTTAACCTTGTCATGTGAAGTAGTGCATAGTGGCAGAGAATGGTAGAACTGGTTGTTAATTGGAATGACAAGACAGTTTTTTCATCATCTTCCTGTCTTTCCAGGATATTAACTTTGTTCTTACTGCATATGAGATAGATGTAGTCAAAAACCTGTAAATTCTGCTGATACAATTGAAAACTATTTTGATTCACCTTAGGAAATGGGATGGTGTTTGGCTTCTTTTGTTAGACATCTGAATTTGATATACTGTCCATAGTACCAAGGTCTGAATTTCCTCAACATTTAAAGAACCTAGTTCCATAGCACTTCCTGATCTAAAGAGAGAATCACCTGGAAAGACTCCTGTATCGTACTTACAGTGCAACTTTGTCTGATCTACTGAAATGTTAACCACAAAATCTCTGCATTTTTAGAGAAATGCTATACTATATGCTTCAGGCTGTAAAAGATGATGAGGACAAAAGGGCAAAACAAAACCCAATACATTAAATGTTCTTGTGAAACAACAGATTAGATCTGGAATTTTCACACTGCCTAGAAAGAAGGAAGGTGGGAATAGTAGGATCTTCCTTCCACTGACTCATATCCACATTCCTAGTAAGGGCTAAGCTGAACTGACACCGTCTGCCAGTGGGTTTGTTTACACTCTGGTTTTAGTTCTGCATTCCATCATGTAGCAGGGAAACAGTTTGTTCAGTGTGCTTTGAAGTTAATGATCAGAAGCAGATCATGTTTAAGAAACTTTCTCTCCAAACAAGTGTTTGCATGAAGAAGAGTCATGGTTTAGTGGGTCAGAAAAATTCCAATTGCCAACAGACTTGCAGACTGCCTTAACGTATACTGAGCACTAAACTCCGTATACGCAAAAAATACTGCTTTGCAACTAGCACTGACAGATGTGAGGGGACACAGGGTGGTCTGTTCCAGAAGCTATGCAAACTACAGATGAAAAAACAAGCAGTTGTAAGTAGCTCGGCTTGAACATCCTGACATAATTTTTTAGAGGAGGGTGGGGATGGAATGGTTCTGAAGAGCTTCTTGGTACACCTGTCACTTCTGTCAGTATGACTCGAGCAACCACTGTGATAACTTGAACTCCCACCACCACTGCATGATTCACTATGCTGTTTGATCCTAGGAAACCCTGATGCTGTGCTGTGACTTCAAAGCTGCTGCCATAGCTGCATGTGTGGAAAGTTATCATCTACTGTAACTAACATAAAAGTACTGAAAATTATTAACCCTTCTGTAACAGATCAAATTTATTTTTCTTAGAAATACATCCTGCATCGATGTGCTTTTAAGTTCCTTAATCAGCCCAATATACACTTTGGTCCTGGTCTTCCTGTCTGGGATTAGACTTTCAGTTTGATGTTCATTATTGAAGGTTTCATTTTTGGCATAATACTGGTCTGCTTCTAGAGTCTTCAAGCTAGTACTCCCTGTCCATGTATTAACTACAAGATGCAAGACTAATATCACTACCACTCAAACCCTAGTTATGTCTCTGAAACACTTTCTCTTTAAGACTTCAAAAGTAGAAAATATTTCTTGAAATTGACCCTTAGAAAACAAACAAATAAACAAAAACAACAAACACACACAAACATGCCTAAACCCACAAAACAACAAAGAAATGAAAATGTACACACAAAGTATGTACTCAAACTTGTGACCCCCTGCCTCATGCAGCAGAGACTTCAGGTTGAGTTCAATGCCATGACGTCTCTTAAAGGCACTTGAAAATCGCAGCCCTGATTATTGCCCTGTAACATGATAGGCCAGTATGGGAAAACACTGAAACCCCTCATCATGTACTAGATATGCTCTTACATGTTGGACTTTTAATAATGATGCAACTCACATACAAACACTGGACTATTCTTTAGAGGCAGACATTAATCTCTTCTCTGTAGTGACCAGCGACAGGACCCGAGGAAATGACCTGAAAATGTTTCAGGGGAGGTTTAGTTTGGATATTAGAAAAATTTTCTTCACTGGAACAGGCTCCCCAGGGAAATGGTTACAACACCAAGCCTGACAGAGTTCAAGAAGTGTTTAGAAAACACTTTCGGGCACACGATTTGACCCTTAAGCTGTCCTGTGCAGGGCCAGAAGTTGGACTCAATGATCCTTGCTGGTCCCTTTCAACTCAGCTTATTTTGTGATTCTGTGATTCAGAGATATGTACTAAGAGAGAAGTATTAAATTATTGATTCTTGATTAATTGTTAGTCTTAAATCAATTAATTATATTTATGAATGTGCTTTAGCATTAGAATTTTAATCAAAAATGTGTATATAGTATCTAAGATTTTTTTTCCTTAATATTGGAGAGTAAGTTAGTTTTTTTTGTTGTTTTTTTTTTTTAAGAGCATCCCAAGTAACTTAATTTTATTTTATCTCAGTTGTACCAAAATTTTTAATGTTCTAAGGCAAAATTGAAGAGCCTTGTTAACATACAATGTCAAAATAATTCAAAACATACGATGAGATACAAGAACCTTAGAAGAGTCTAGAATTGATCAAACCAACATCCAAAGAGGAAGATGATTTAATGATTTCTGGAGCTGAGTCTGTGTTTCTATACAACTTCAAAGTGTTCTTCTGCAGTTCAAAATAAAAACAACCCATGATACTTTGGGATTTAGTATTAACACTAAATCAGGGAAGCATTCCAATATTATTTAGTGAAGAAGAGGAGTCAATTCTAACATTCTTATGGATTAAGCAGTCTCTAAGGTATTTCAGGAAACAAAGTCCTGTCAATACACATTAATTGTTTCCCGTATTCAAAGACCACAGAACTCAACAAAGATTTTATGAAGACTCAAAAAGATTTAAAAGTTTTCATTTCCCTTGACTTTCATCTAGAAAGGGTGTGAAAACAATCCTGTTTTCCTTCAGACTGGCTGGATAATCAGTCCCTATTTAGGCTTTAAGATGTGCACAGACGAGAGTTCAAGGCTTCAACGACCCATGGAGAAGAGTAAGGGAAATTGCACATGAGGAGTCACAGTCCTTCTCAAAGTTATGGACACAGCTGCTCTCTGTCCATTACAATGGCAGAGATTCCTCCTACGGTGATCTGCTGCCCCTAAGCAGGCAAGAGTCAGGGACAGATACTTCAGTCTTCTTTCTTATCTGTGCAGCCAATCCAGATCACAAAAAAACAAAAACCAAAAGGAACGTGATTTTCAGAGGTTTCTGGTTTAATCAGTGTTTTTTACAATTGCAAGAAAGGGAGAGAAGATATTTCATCTTTCTTTTCCAAGAGTTAGTTACTGTCTTGCCCTGAAATTAGTATAAATCCCTAAAAATGCTCCCTGTGCAGAACTCAGATGAACTATTTATCTCATCACATGTGGTCTAGGCACTGTCTATTCTCTGAGTTGCCCTTAATCTAAAACTTCCAGAGCCAGTTATCTGTTATTAGGGACCATTCTAACACTGATGAGCTGTTCTCTTCTTTCCTCAGCTGATTCTCTCAAGACAGGAAGATTAAGTTGAAACATGGTGAGCTTGCTAGAGAAGTAGTAGTTATGGTATGGTGCTTTCAGATCAAGTTGGTGAAGTTCTCCATTAAAAAGTAAATGAAGAATAAACCTAGAATACCATTTATGTTAAAATGTACTTCCAACAATTCAGTTTCTATGTATGCTGTTGGAAAATTAAAAACGTTATCATATGAAGTTTCTTGAGAGTTGTAAATTGTTTGCATGTTTAGCTAAGGCGAAGGCAATCTCATCAATCTATTACATTTCAAAATACACATGGAAGAAAAATGAGATCAAAACCTGAATGAAACAGAACAATAATCCTGAAAGGTTAGCTGGAGACAGGTATTTTTATTCGCCCATTAAAAAGATGTCCACCGGTGTCCTTCATCTGAATCTTTTGAAGTCTGTTCTGTTACGTTTAAGCTCTTTTGTTTACTTTTAGTTTTTCCAGTCAAAGTTACCTTTTAGAACAGGGTTGCATATCGCAGGAGAAGTAAGCATAGAAAACATGAAGTCATCTTTTTCTTAGGACAGCAGCTCAACACTTCAATGTTAAGCACCAGGAAACAATTCCCATCTAGCTCTCATCATTTTCTGTCACCAGTACTGAGAATTTTTCTCTCAGTTTGATTTTTCTACAGAGTCTTGAAAGATTGCCTAAGATTGACCAACCTGGTAATTTTCTACCTCTTTTTGATCTAGAGGGGAAAAGTCTTATTAGAAAATAAATAATGCTACTGGTAGATCCCAAAAAGCCAAGATCAGGATTAGTGCTGCCAATGACTCAAATCTGCTCAAAAGAGACTGCCTGGGTCAAGGGAGAATGACCTTTTCAGCTTTTACTTGTACATGAGAAATCAAACAATATATCAACAAATCAAGGTCCACGTCTCTACAATGTTTCTAGAATATTAATAATAGACTATGTCTAGACAAAAAGATAATTTATCCTCTTTTGTCGACTTGTTAAAGATTAGATGATATACTCAAAAAATGAATTCAGAGTACATATATTATGCTTTAGATATACATTTATCGCAAGCAATTTTAAGTCAGCTCTAGGTAGACTTCATGATCTGGTGTTATTCAAACTGAAGGCATTAGGAGAATAATGTATTTGTAACTTTGAAGATGTTTAGAACCTTTCAGAAAACTTCAGTTCTTATTACCTAGATTTCTGGATATTCAAAAGGGAGCACCCTATGTGTATATAAGAATTTCAAATAAACATTGAAGTTCTATGTCACAAGCATGCAAAAAACTGGTTTTTTAAAAGAAAATAAGATTTATTTTTCTCATATTTTGTTGACTTTTACTAAGCGTATTATGAAGAAAGCTTATCCATATCTGGTGTGAACAGATTTCAAAAGAATGTACACTTTTAAAACTGAAAATGTTAAATGAACAATAGCTGTCAAAACCTTTCACAACTGCTTATTTTTCATTTTCCTGCAGAATCACTCCTGTCAATACCTCAACTGGTTGCAGTAGTTATAAATTTTGAGAATCTTGCAGTCTGCTTTCAGGTAGTAAGTCTTTTAAAAGCAGAGCGTTTTAACACAATGCATATTGTAGCTTTGGATCCCCTTGCCATTCAGATAACATGTATGTGAAAAGCCTGCTTCAGCTTAAGGGGAACCTGGTCTCATTCACTGAAGATTAGGCTGTTGGAGGTCATGAATACACGGAAACTACAGCCAACCCAGGAAATCTCTGAGAGAAAAAATAGTTGGAGACAGACAGAGTACTCAACAGAAGCATAATTTATGCTTGCCCATGCTTCTCTTCCTAGACTTTTAATTGACCCTCAATAAGGACAGAACAAAGGTCTTGGTAGACCTTTAGCTGGATCCAGTACTGCTCTTATTATGTTTTTGTGTCCTACCAGACAATACCATTATTTCATAGACCTTCTTAAAAAAAGTTAATTTTACTTTGCAGAGCAAATTCCTGGGTGGAACTGTATTCCTCTTTTAAATTCAGGGGTAATTATTATTGAAATACACACACGCACACACACATACGCACACACAGATGTATATATAAAAACAGTAAGTATAGAAATAAGCCCAAAAGCTTCCAAGTCGTATCTTCACAATGCGTTAGACAAGCATCTGTCAGAGAATATAGATTTGCTGGCTTCAGGGTAGGTGGTTACACTAGGTATTTCAAACTTCTGTTCCTCCTTGTTTTTAAATTATATAGGGCTTACTTGAAAAAAAAATTGTAGCTCAGTTTCACAGTTATTACCTTTGATTACTAACTTCAGTTTCAACTTATTAAATTCAGTAATTCTGCAGAATGTAGAAATAGTAACAGTACACTTTTAACTACAAGACCTGTCTGTAGATCCATCAGAAATGTGAATCCTTTCCTTCTCAGTTCTCTGTTTTATGAGTAGAACTATTTAAGTCCTTTAAAACAAATCCAAACCAAATCAGCAGTTACCCCTGTCTGGATAATATATTTCCTTAGCTGACCTAGTATGGTAAACTGCCATAATTATTCTTCAGCTATATGTTTTTTAAGCAGGGTATTGTCCTCAGATTCATAAGTTATAGATCAATAGGTACTGATCAATGAATTTACCTGGAACCTTTGACACTGATGTAGATCCATTATCTCATATTTTTCAGTGTTTTATCCTCTCAGCCCTCTGTTTATGGGGCAATAACTCAGTTCCCATTTTGGTGAGGCCGTCTCAGAGGGGATCTCTAACTTAAGGCCCAAATCTGGCAAAGTAATATAAACTTATACAACATCCTAATTGCACATGTGCCAAATGGTTTTAGCACTACCTTGAGTGAATCAAAGACAGACTAAACCTACTCAGTGTCTTGTCACCATCTCAGACCATGTGTGGCCAGGTACAATGTTGACAAAATGGGCACATTTGGCTTGAGGCTACCAATAGTGTTTCGCCACGGTGTCATGTTGCTGTCACAGCCAGCAGGAAATCAGACTTGAGGTCTTTTCTAGAAGATCCTAGTGTTGCTCATGAGAAAGAGCAATACTATGGGTCTTGCTGAATTTTGGAAAAAATATATCTACTGCCTTAGGACGATGTCCAAGTGGATAGACACAGGTGAGAAAGCAGTCAGTGTCTTGACCTGCCATAGGGACAGCTACCTGCCCAGCAGTGTAGATGCAAAAAATAGATCAGAATGCATACAGAAAGCTGAGCCAACTAGAACTGTAACTACTGTTTTGTTTATGACACTTGCATGCAGTAGAAAACAAAAAGATCTGAGAATATTCTGCCTTTTGAATGTCTTAAATGTCTTAAGATGACTTCATTGTTAAAGAACTGTGAATAATCTTCCACAGCATCTACTCTGAAGGATTATGGATATGATGAGCCTTAAATACAATAAAGCTCCAGCCTCTGCTTTCCTAGTACTTAAGTCTCTTAATCTTTAATATAAATATCTTCCCCACTAAAAACACAGAAGCACTGCACCAGCAATTGTATGGGGAAATTCTAGGACCCAGCAAAACAAACAGGTTTGGTTTTGCATTGAAGAGCAAGCCAGTGTCTTGGGCTGTGACATGTTAACAGTGTCAACATCAGGAGAGTATAGCCAGAAGTGTGTCTGTATACGTTTGTTGGATGATATTACAAGTTGCAGTATGTAAAAAGCTGACAAAGGGAGACAAGATGAAAGCAAAAAGCTGGGATATAACTAATGATAATAAAACTCTTGGCAAGTCAAATTACTGAGAGTCTCATATCAAATGCAACTTTGACAATAATGGGATTCCAGAGTCCATAAAATTAGTCATGATTCAAAGATAAAACCATCAACAATTTGCATAAAAGCTTTCCTTTAAAGATTTAGCACTGTGTACCAAATGAAGAAAAAAAGCACTATCATAACAGCAACACTTTAATATAGGTATCCATTATCTAATGCTTATATAATGGAAGTCAAATTGAGCTCATTATTATCAGTGCTATTATGCTGAATACTAAATGAACTCATCATAGAAACACCCTTGCTTTAAAAACTATTACCACAACATCAGTGACAAGGAAAAAATTGCATACAAACTTCCTGAGATGGCTAATTTGATTTCAGTGTTAACTTCTAATGCATTATTAATCAATAGTTCATTATACTTTAAGATAGCACTTAGTTTATTTGTGGTTTATTTGTATACATTTCATTTCTGTAATCTTTTACTGTATTGCACTTTATTCCTATGTAAACAATGCTGGTTGCTCTGGTACAGATTTACAATAAATGCAAGTATGATGTGTTTCTGTGTAATTCAAATTTGTTCTGTTTTCCAAATCCAGGAGAGGTAAAAAATGGGAGATGAAACTCAATGTAAATAGTAAGCTAAAGCTATGAGAAAAGACTGAAATTTTTATATTTTTGAATGGCCTACATAAGTTTATTGTTAAACAATAACGTAGATAGATACGGTTAAAATAGATTGTTAAAAATATGGTAGAATAGTAGATGTTTTAGTGTAACAAAATCATGTTTATGTTACTTGGAGTCTGCGAGTGTTGGTAATTTCTTCTTTTTTTGTATCAAAATAAAATGCAATATTTGCATGAGGGAACATTCCTATTCTTTCTGTCAGGACTGGATAAACCGTGACTTCTATTAAAAGTGGTTTTTCAGAGTAATGTCAAAACTCCAACATGATTTTCTGTTAATAGAGTTTCTGAGCAACAGAATAAAGGAAGTTAGGATTCCTGAAAGGAAGAAGTCCTCTTATCTTCATGACTGTTTTAACACTTATAGAAGTTACTAAAAAGCTCCTTTTATCCAGTGTTTCAAGAAAAGAAAAAAAGCAGTGATTTTGATTTACTTTTCTTTAATGTTTTCATTTACCTTTACATTACAAATTCAACTATTTGTCTAAAAAAAAAATCACACTGTGTAAAACTGAACTGAAAATTAAAAGTGAATTGGAAAATATTTTCAAAGACAATTTCAAAATATTGAAGTAATTTTTCTAAAATCAGTTTTGTAACAAATATTTTGGAAATAAAATTGTAAACAAGTTCTCCTGCCGTAAAGATGATGGGTATGATAAAATCTTTCTCTGATGATATCCTATTTACAGAGGAAGAACACTAATCATTTTGCTTCCTAGCAATACTGGCAGAGTATAGAAAAGCTTTAAAAAGGTTGAGGCTGCCAAAGGGAAGCAAAGAGATAGTTCTGAGGAAATATCTTTTCCCTGTTATTAAATGGTATAGTGTCATTAACTTATAGGTTGATTGACACAACATTATTCTTTTCATCCTTTTATTGAAGGCTTGCAATATTCTCAAAAGGAAATGAGCTGAAAAAAGAATTACTATGTGATATTACCTATACAGATTTTAAAGAAATTTCTCCATGAGTATTTCAAATTTCAGTGTCAT
>VZRN01004715.1:516197-552709 GCA_013397935.1 Dasyornis broadbenti | reverse complement strand
TTTTTGTTTTTTTTTTTTTGTGCAGTGGTCCTTTGTTGTGAGTGGATTCATCAAATCGTACATTCTGTTTCCATAGGGTAATTAAATAATGTATATACAAATCCTCTTATATAATGTTATTCTTTACAGTGGCACAGGCATAATTTTCATATGGTACGCCCATGGACAGAAATTCCAAAACCTTAAACCAAAGAACTTTTAGTTTAATGGAAAAGTTGGAAAAAGATCTGCTCATGTCAGCTTGAAAACCTTTTTAAATATTAAAATATTTCTTTTAACGATACAAACAAACAGACAATTCAGAAGCATGCTGACCAGCCTGAAATGAAATATTTTATTTCATTCTCTGTTTACTTTATGGTTGCTTAACTTTTTTTCCTAAGAAGAAGTATTCAACAAAAAGCCTTTCTGGAAGAAAAAAATCTATAAAGGAAATATTTTGAAGGTTTTGAAATGTGAATAGCTTCAAATTATGATGAATTAAAATTAACCAAAAAATAATACTGCCAACCTGTAAAGTCTAACAATTGAATTGGCTAAAGTAGTGACTGTCCTATTGACACATTTCTAGTACGTAAAATAGCTATATATATTTGTTTTTCTGAAGAGACTTGGTTTCTCTGTTTTCTCTTTGCACTCCAGGATCTTGATGCCAAAGACAGGTATGACACACTTATCTGAAGGCTTTTAGACAATGAACACTTATTGCAAACATACTATAAGCAAAACCCATGACTGAGTTCATCACAAAAGTTGCAAGCTGGGTAGACTTAGCCTAAACACCAAATGCATTTTGGAGCTTAACTTAATCTTAAATGTCTTCATTCTCTAAACTGCATCTAAATATGGCACATAGAGATTTAACCTATTTCTGTAATTTAACTGGAGATTAAAAAAAAAAAAAAATTTGAGTTATTTTTTTTAGTTCTACCTGAGATTACTTACCATAATAAAAATATAAACTCTCTGAATGAGAACTTTTCAGGAAAAAGAAACATGGTCAATATGCCATAAAATCATGGCAGAGTTTTCTCCAGCTTTAAGTTTTTGTTGGTCCTGGATTGACCTAGTGAATCAAATACATAAGTGACCTGCATTGCTTCTTTTCAAAGGGCTACGAATATCGTCTTTTTATTTGGGAAAAATCATTTTCTTGCTTTGGGTTATGCATTTGTTAATGACCACAATTTGCTCAGCACGAGAAATCCAAGATGTTAGTCAACACCGTCATATCATGTCAAAATAAACAAGGTGGATATGATGTGCCAACCAAAAAAAGCAAATTTTTTTCTTCCTGCTTTGCAGATGAAGTTATTTATTTCAGTACTTCTGCCAACACATGTTTTGCAGAACACGAACTTTCATGTATGATTCACCAACATCAAGGAGGTATCTAATTCTAGAGCTGTCTTACACTTCATATGCTCTTTGAAATGCAAAGGCTTAAATCTGGAATAAATCTGATACTGCTTGTCAAAAGTCATTCTGAGCTTATGTAAATAGAATGCTCAGCTAAATCTCTTCTGCACTGTTTCATGTTTCAGACTCTAAACCAAATTCCATGTTTAATGGGTTATGCTTAGATAATTCTATTAGCAACAACAGTGACAAATTAAATTAGGTTATTTGTCTGTCTGTGACAAGCTCATTGATCAAGTCTCCAAAACATGATTCCAACTTAGTGCCCATGGAGGATGGTCCCAGAGATAGGAGACACAACGCACCATCTACCACTGCATCAGAGCTGCATCTTGTAACGAAGCACATTTCATAAAACACTAATTTCTTACATTTGGTGTAAAACCCGATTTTACAACTAAACAAGTCTGGAACATAATTAAGGATAACAAATGTATGATGGTTCTGGTGCTGTGTTGTTGTACAATGGTGCACATATGTACCAAGAATTTGGCCAACAAGGGATTGGCAGCATTACCAAGAGAGGTAACAGATTATATTTTGTGAATTTTGTGTTGTTATCTCCTAACTAAAAAAGCCCTCTTTTAAAGTGAAAGCATAAAGTCATATTTACAACACAGTAGTCTTCATTGTTAAATCTTTCCTTGATTTTCTGCACTAGAACAAGGAAGACTTAGCCAAACTTTCAGCATTTTCACAGCACTTTTGAAGGCCCTATTCCAGTAGTGAGTTAATATGTCAAGTACAGATTACATTAATGTTTTTAATGGAAGATGATATTTCAATATGGTTACTAATGGCTGGAATGGCTGAGGCATTACCGAAGCACAATTTTGAAGCATTGTTTTGCCAGTAAAAAATGTCCGTCTAACAACATCTACATACATGTGTGTCAGGAAGAGTTACAGTATTAAACAGTTTGAAAGAAAAGTGTCATGCATCCAGATAATTTGTTAAATTATCTCTATTTTACAGTCAGGATACACAGTAAAAAGCATTAATTGAGTGGTTTGGGGTTTTTTTCCATTAAGTTGACTCACTTCTTGTTTCATAGTAGGAAAACAAACAAAATCCAGAAGCGATCTGCTAAATTAAATAAAAACCTCATGAATAGGCAAGTCATAGCTACATCTCACAGTGCCTTAATATCGTACATAGATAGCCACACATGAAAAAGGTCTGGAAAGAGTAGAATTTCAGTGCCTGCTCTGTTACCATCCTTCTATCCTCAACAGCTCACAGTCAACTTTTTTTGTTCAATGCATAAGGGCCAGAATCACAGAATCAACTAGGCTGGAAAAGACCTTGAAGATCATCAAGTCCAACCTATGATTTAACACCATCTTATCAACTAGACCATGGAACTAAGTGCCACATCCATTCTGTCTGTAAACACCTCCAGGGATGGTGACTCCACCACGTCCCTGGGCAGCCCATTCCAACGCCCAATTACCCTTTCTGTGATGAATTTTTTCCTAATGCCCAGCCTAAACTTCCCCAGGCACAGTCTGAGACTGTGTCCTCTTGTCCTGTCACTGGTTACATGGGAGAAGAGACCAATCCCCACCTGGCTACAGCCTCCTTTCCGGGAGCTTAGAGAGTGATGAGGTCTCCCCTGAACCTCCTTTTTCCCAGGTTAAACAACCCCAGCTCCCTCAGCTGTTCCTCACAGGGCTTGTGTTCACCAGGCTTGTTGTCCTTCTCTGGACACACTTCAGAATCTCAACGTCCTTCCTATATTGGGGCTCCCAGAACTGAACACAGCTCTCAAGGTGTGGCCTGACCAGCACCGAGTACAGAGGAAGAGTCACTTCCCTGGTCCTGCTGGCCACACTGGTCCTGATACAGGCCAGCATGCCATTGGCCTTCCTGGCGATGTGGGCACACTGTTGGCTCATGTCCAACTGCCTTCAATCAGTACCTCCAGCTTCTTTTCTGCCTGGCCTCTCTCCAGCCACTCTGTCCCCAGCCTGTAGCAATGCACAGGGTTTTTGTATGCAAAGTGCAGGACCTGGCATTTGGTTGTGTTAAACCTAACACTGTTGGATTTGGCCCATCTATCCTGCCTGTCCAAGGCCCTCTGTAGATCCCTCCTAGGTGACAGGGAATTTTCAGTACTTGGTCTTAAACTGGATTCCCTCTTTCTTAACTTGTGTAAAGGGTACAGTCACTAAGCTAGTAGGCGAGAGACAGATATAAACCCTTCCAGAGAGCGTTTCATCAATATAATAAAGACATTAAACTGTTAGAGAGCGTCCAAAGGAGGGCAATGAAGTTGGTGAAGGGCCTTGAGGAGGAACTGTAAGTGGAGCAGCTTAGGTCCCTTGGTCTATTCAGCCTGGGGGCAGACGTCATCACAGTCTACAACTTCCTCATGACGGGAAGAGGAGGGGCAGGCACTGATCTCTTCTCTGTGGTGTCAGTGACAGGACCTGCAGGACAGGCCTGAAGTTGTGTCAGGGGGGGGTTAGATTGAATATTAGCAAAAGATTCTTCACCCAGAGAGTGGCTGGGCACTGGAACAGGCTCCCCATAGAAGTGGTCACAGCACCAGCCTGACAGAGCTCAAGAAGCATTTGTACAACACTCACTGGCACATGGTGTAATTCTTGGGAATAGTCTTGTGCAAAGTCAGGAGTTGGACTTGGTGATCTCTGTGGGTATCTTCCAACTCAGCACGTTCTGTGATTCTGTGATTATATTTATCCTGCCTGCCTTTAATAGGTGACAATAAATTGCTATTTAGAGGGATTTCTATCTCAATGACAAGAGGTATCCCAGACCACTAGACGATTAATTTTTCAGTTCCTGAGGTGGCATCAGATAAATCCAATCTTTGATTTTGGAACCTAGATACATTATTTTCAAGTATTATAATAGAAGATATTAATTTTCCTGAATACGAGTTTTATATATGCACCCAAACCTGTGACCACTGCAATCCATAAAGCGTACTGGCTGATGTCATGCTAGTAACCTCTATTCACCACATTTTGTTAGGCTAGTCATTGTTCACATGTTGATCTTTTTTGTCATTCCATGTTCTATTTAGCAAGAGCTGTTCAAAAACAACCTCACAATTTTTTTGAAGTTAAGGCAACCACCAGATGGCGACCTTACAATTGCATAAATAAAACACAAACCAAATTGAATGTGGACTAATTTGTCTTAGCTTACACTTAGTGGGGATATATTTTTTTTAAATAAAACAAAACACTTGAATAACATAAACTGTCTACAGGTATTTTAATTGGCTGCAGGGTTTATTAGAGCCTATTCTTCATAGTGAATTCTTAGAGAATTTTGTTAGAGCAAATTCCTTAAATTCTTAACTTTTTTTTTTATCCTCCACTTTGCAGTTCTCTTCTTATTATTAAATCTCTAATTACTGAAACACAAAAAACTTGCAGGGGGACTCCCACAGAGTGTGCAGTGCTACATTTTTCAGTGAAATTATGGTCGGTGTGTCATTGCTTCCCATTTTGTATAGCAGTAAAGCCTTTTTAAAGACTTTTTAGTTTGCATAGCCAGGTTCACAAATTGATCTGTCTGTCAAACTGATGCAGGTGCCAGACTGATGCAAGTGCCAGACACATACTAAGCGCCTTATCCAAAGTCTGAAGCCTCAGCTGGTAGGTTTTCTAACGCTTAGACTAAGCTTAGGGCCAATCCCCTTTTTTCTCCTTCAGTCTCTGTCTGATATATATCTAGGACAGATCTGATGTGGAAAGCAATTTCCTGTTAAAACTGTGTCCACAGAATACACTATTCTCTATCAATTTAGGCAAAGTCAGGCATTTAAAAATAATTTTTGTCAATTTATACTTTCAACCTGATGAGCAGTGTTGGATTGTTCAATATTAGATCATGTTAATTTAAAAGAATAAAATAAATAGGAGTTTGCAGACCAGGAAAACTAACTTTGATACTCAAAAAGATAGTAGAACAAATTTGATCATGTTAATTTAAAAGAATAAAATAAATAGGAGTTTGCAGACCAGGAAAACTAACTTTGATACTCAAAAAGATAGTAGAACAAATTGCTAAACAATCAAGTCTTAAAAAACATGAGGAAAACATGATGATGAGAAATAACCAACATGAATCTGCCAAAAAGAAATCAGGTCAAAACAGCCAAATTTCCTTTCTTGAAGGGTGACTGGTCTAGTAGATAAGGCAGAAGACAATAAATGTGCCATATTTTGATGCTGGAACTAAAAGTTCCACTTAGAATTTATGCAAGCAAACGTTGGGATGAAATCCCCATACAGGTACAAAACCTGTAAAAAATCATACTCAGAGGTTAATTAGCATGGGTTCATGGTCTTGTTGGAAACCATACCAGTACAAAAATTTTTTATATAGCTTTAGCCAAGTTTGTCCACCTTTGCTCTGGGGGAAGGGAAGTGAAGCTCCTTTCCAGGGCATTGTTCCTCTAGATGAGGCCTGATGAGCTTAGCATCTCAGCAAACTGGGAGTAGCACAGAGGATACAAAAGAGATAACAACTCTCAAAGGTCATCTACAAACATCTACTCCAGAAACTACCCCTGGCAGAGTGGGAGATATCTGGTCCAGAAAAGACTGATAAGAAAAATGAAGAATTAAGATCTAATTAACATTGGAGGCGAAGAGATTCGGATCCAATGGGAAACTGAATACTCATCTTTGCTTAACTTTGAACAAATGAAGACTGACCCAGTACCTTTCTATGGGTTTTGGCTGTATAAAGTTTGGGGGGAAATCTTGTAAATATATATTTTTCATTGAATGATTCTCTCTGCACACCTGGGCTATGTGTGGATGAGATGATTTCTGTAGCATATCCTGGCCAGAACAACATCCTGACCAGAAAATAAAGTAATGCCTTGACTCTCTAACATTAAAAATGTTGTTGGAGTTTTCCCACAATTTCAGCGACAGTCTGACAAGAGAGTTTGTGTTGAATCTTGTTCTGGTCAGCACTTTCATCACTGGCTTGTATGATGAAGAAAACATAATTAGCTCAGTTGATTAGAGCATGATGCTGTGAACACCAAGGCTGTGGGTTCAGTGTGGGCCACTTACCTAAGATTTGGACCTGATGATCCTTGTGGGTCCCTTCCCACTCAGATTTTTCTGTGGTTTACTGTGATTCTGTAATAAATTCACATGAACTGCAGACACTCAGGTTGGGAGAGCTGACACACTACTGAGAAGAGAGCTGACACACTACTGAGAGAATATTACCTTATTCAAGGTAATATTGATAGAGCAGAGAAATAATATAAAATCAAGAAAATAGAGTTCATTCAGAGGATAACAAAGTATTGTTCTTAGAAAAGGGAAAGCAGATGCATGTAAGATACATATAAGATGGGAAATAAGTAGCTGGGAATGGGAAATAAGTCTGGAAGATAAATTACTTTTGCAACACATTTAGGGAGGCTCACTCACTGTGGGGCAAAGGAACTGATGCATACAAGTCATTATTCTGCTTTTATTTGACGTTTATAAGGTCTCACAGAGTGTTTCAACCAGCTTTGCCAATAATGCTTTTGGATACAGAATAACTGGGGTCAGTCCTGAGGAAAATAATTAGGAGGACAAGTTATTTATAAAATATGACTGACAGAAAGGCTGAAAGAACTGATTTTTTTGGGTTACAGGAGACTTCAGAGTCACTAAAGTTCTTCAGTATCAAATAAAAAGTTTTTGTAAAGACAGCAGTACTTTCTATGCCACTAGATAGGGCAAGAAATAATAATCTTAGTTTACAGAAAGGCTTTCTTACTATATGGATAGTTAAATATATAAATTAGTGAATGAGCAAGCTTGTAAAATCTTTTCTTGGAAGGATATAAAACCAAAGTCAATAAACCTATGAGGGAGAGGTTAAAGCAGCCTTAGGAGAAAAAAATAATGGAGTGGTTTTTTTCAAACTTTTGAAAAAGCTTAAGTGAAATAGCTATTTCTACCACTATTGTCATCAGAGGTAAAATCTTTAAAGAAGATCATCCATTGCTCCCTTTCAAATGATTCCATTCCCTATTATTCTTAATGAAATTCAATTAAGGTGCAGTGCTTTCTTTCAAAATTCTGATTTTTACCAGAGAGAAAAGGCAGCAGACATCTTTCTTAAGAATAAATTGAAAACAATGGGGGGCAGATAACCATTTCAGCCTAATCACCTAGAAGTTGGCAAGCTTTGAAAGAAGGCAGTACTGTGTGGAATATTTTGCAGTATTCATCAGTCTGGTGAAAGAACCAGCTTCAGGAATGAGACTATGAGAAGAAAAATCCTTTTATCCCATATGACACGAAGACAGGCTGTACCACAGAATCCTACTAGAGTTACAACCAAGGGACATAGATACCTTTACACCTCTTTCATTCTGAGGATAATTGAAGACGAAGGAGCAGTATATGCCAAGCCCGAGCAATTTGTGATAAATTCTTAAAATTCATCCGTGAAAGCTTATTTTCAAATTTTCAGGAAAAACAATGAAGACTATAGCTTTGTTATAAAAAAAAGGTCATTAAATGTTTGCTTTATATTCAAAGCTTGATTGCCCTTAACTCTGGAACTGCAAGCAGTACTGCCACAGCAAGTGTTAAGATAGTAGTATACATAACAGAGAAAAAAAATATTTTCTGATTGTACCTTCCAATGAAGTTAAGAGAAAAAAAAGAACTCAAAATAATGAAAAAAATATCAAGAATGTATTAAAATATAAATGGTATAGATAACAATTTTAGATTTTCATGGTAGGCCACACTGTAGGAGAGAGACTCGCCCAGTCTTGGCATTTTTAATTCATAGCACTTTCTTCAAACTCATGTTGTGATAACAAAGAGTGAAAACAATATAATACTGTGTAGGTCTTAACTGAAGCATTTACTTCATTATGAGTAATGTTGTATCAAACTCTCAAACCTGACATAGAATGAAGATTACAGAGTCAGCAATCCAGTAGAGTATCTTTTATACACACTTACTGTCCTTAAATAGTATCTATTCATCTTGATCATGTCCAAGGGAAGTCGCTTTAGAGCATGCGGGGCTTTTATTTCCTCTTGGAAAAAGTACACTGCCTACTTTTGCTATAATTTTTTAATACACTTATTATTAAAAAAAATAATAAATTTCCTAATCTCATGAAAGTATTGAGCATTGAAATCACAGACATAACATTGATTTTTTTAACTTCTTACATTCCTAAGGAAGGGCACACAGAGGGGTGCCCTGGTTTAACTCCAGCCAGCAACCAAATCCCAGCCAGCCACTAGCTCAATCCCCCATCAACAGGATCAGGGAGACAATTGGAAGGCTGAGATAAAGGCAGTTTAATAGGGAAAGTAAAAGAAGTGCACACAAGCAAAGCAAGCCAAAGATTTAATTCACTCCTTCCCACAGGCAGGCAAGTGTTCAGCTGTCTCCAGTACAACAGTGCTCCGTCAAGGATAATGGTTACTTGGGAAGACAAATTCCATCATTCCAAACATCCCTCCACTTCTTCCTTCTTCCACCCACATTATGCACTGAGCATGATGTCATATAACTTGGAATTTCTCTTTGGTCAGTTTGGTTACCTATCCTGGCTGTGCCTCCTCCCAAACTCTCATGCACCCCCAGTCTCCTCACCAGCCTGGCAGTACAAAAAGAAGCAGAAGCCTTGGATCTGTGTTAGTGCTGCTCAGCAAGAACAAAAGCATCTCTATTATTATCACTGTCTTCAGTGCATATCCAAAACTCAGCCCCATGCTAGTCACTGTGAAGAAAATTATCTCTATCCCAGGCAAATAGTGTGGGGGTTATCAATGAAGAATTCAAAAGTTAGGGGCTGAAATCTTCACACTACTTTGAAGAAAAATTACACTGTGTGAATGTTCTGTTGCATGTGTTTTGGTTTTGAAACATTCACTACCTACTAATTTTTTACAACTTATGTACATTTGGATAGCTGGTAATTTTCAGTTATGACTAATAAGTACAAGACTCTAAGGATTCTCTGCAATTTTGTAAGGAGGCACTGTTTTTCAATCACTTTACCATCTGCAGCACTGTTATGAAAAGAGACTGAGGGCTGCCATCCCTTCCCTAACCAATGATCCCAGAATCTCTGGAGGAATTTGTGACTTTGTAAGTCAACTTTCTGTCTGTTGGAGAGAAGAATATCGAATCTTTAAACATTTGAATAGATTTCCCTCCATGCATTGATTAACACTAAATCTTTTTAGATCTATTTCAGCTTCATTGCTCCCCTGGCATTTGAGTTGCTGGCCCAGAAACATATAATTCAAACAGAATTCAATTGAGAACTGCACTGTAAATAATATTCTCACCATACAGAAAAGCGAGTATTATATAGGTAGCATTTTAACCAAACTAGCAGTAATTCCTATTTTGTGCTGCAGTGTTAACACTGGGGATGATAGGAAGTCTTAGGATGCAGCTGGAAATAATGGAATCTGGAACTTCAAGGAGACGTTTGCTATCTAGTTTGACCATTGCTACTACATACATTTGAACAAAATTTGCAGCAAAAAATACAAACTTGATAATTTCAAGACAGGTTTAAATTTGCTTACTATTTTTCTTTCCTGCAACTATAAAATGAAATTGTTAATTCCAGTGGATTTGTCAATTGCTCAATTAAGATTGGCATTTTGTGAGGAAACAGAAACATATCATGTACTGTATCATAAAAAGGAAAGAGGATTAAGTAGTTTTCTTTGACTAACTCTTAGGCCAAACTGTACTTTTAACCTGGTCACCTAGAGAAAATTCAGAACTCTGTGAAGCATTTCTCTTTCTGAAAGTAGATTATTTTTCTGACAGGTAGATAATGCAAAACTGGACTGTATCATAAGAGAAGGGAGGCTTGTATTGACTTGCTCAGCACATATGTATTATCCAATAGAGTCAGAATATGGTTGGAAAAACATGGGAAGAATGACCACATTGAAAATTCAAAGAAACAAGCAGATATTTTAAAATGTCTAGAGCTTCTCTGTAGTTGCTCTAGTTTTACTTTGGTTAATTTCAGTTTTTCAAATTATGATTACTGCCTTTAAATCTTTCTAATTTATTTTGAATACTGAAAATTTTAATTTGAGTCATTTGGACAGCTTGAAAATCCTCTGATGAAACTGAGATATAATCCTCATTGAATTATATTCCCCCTCTCCACCCCCGCACCTCAAAAATAAAACCCAACCAAATTTGTTTTGGTTTGGTTTTGCTTTGTGTTGGGTGCAGAATGCATGCTCCTGGTTACTGTTTTTCCACAGGTTTTTAAAATTGTTGCTGTAATATATTGTCCTTTTGTAAGAAAAAGAAGGCACTATAGGTGACTTGCATTCATTTAAGAATGTTTGTCTATCCATCACTTTTTTGTCTGGTTAAAACTACACGCAGCTAATGTGTCATTCAGGGTGCTGGGTGCCCATCACCCAGGTTTTGTGGTGGTACCTTTTCATAGGTAAGTTTTTCTTGCTCTGGAAGGAAGTTTCTCTCTTTCTACGCAAATTAGTTAGCATGCAGATTGTGTTCTTCTAGACATTTCTGGGAATGGGTTGGAGGGCTTCAGGAGGCTTTGGGGAACTTCCACCCCTCTCCGGACTGACCTTTGGCCAGTTGTCCATACCCAGTTCTCAACTTCATTACTACTTGCACTGTACTGCATGGTGCTTGTTTCCAGAAGCCAGAATAAGGAGTTTTGTCCCAGAAACAGGCTGCCCTACCTCTTTCTGGCCCCCTTCTCCAGGGACATCCTGTTCTTTCTCACAGCCTGTTCTTACCAGCAGTCCTTGGTTGGCTCCACAGTTATTTGGCTACAGGTGTACGAGACTTAAGCATCAGCCCCTTATCTTCTGGTCTTCTACATCTGGACAAAACAAATATTTTTGGTATCATGGCTATACTGAAAGAGAATAAACTCTGTATACTGAAGAAAGAAACATCATTTAGGTTTTTGCCAATTCACAGATTGTGAGATTCTATTACTTTTTAATCTTGTAAACTTTAAATTTCTTTTTGAGATAGTTATTCTACTTGTTATCATAGCAGTTCATTAGTCAGAAAAAATAATAAGTCACTGAAAACAAGGACAATAACTTCATTATGTTAAATTGTAGACAAGATTTTATATATAATATTATGAAGTGTAATGAAAAGGGAAATGTTTGTTAAAAAAAAAATGTTTACAGTATTGACAATCTTCTCTTTCTTTTAGCACAAATGTATTCTGAAGTGTGCTGTACTCTCCTAATTAACTAAGGTTTCCAGTGCTTTTAAAAATGAGGTGTGATTAAACTCTGATGTTACCTAGACTGCATATTTTTCTGCATTTCATGTAAAACAAATTATTTTTACTCATTAACTACTTTTTATTTATTTTAATTCTAAGAAAAGTATATTATTTATTTAATAAGGTGTAATTCTTTGTAAAAAACACTAGAAAGTCCAGCCCTCAATTTTTAAGTAAAGTATTATTGTCATCCTTGTCTAGATGCCTTTAAGATATCCATACAACAGTGTTTCAAAATTGCACTTCAGAATGACTTCCATAACTGTAATTTTGTAATAAGTCATGAGTCTCAAAATAGTTGGAATTTCAAGATAGGTTCAAAATGAGTAAATATCACAAATCTAATGCATGGATTCTCCTGACTGTGCTGTTTAGTAGTGATTCCAGATAGTCCATACTTTACAACAAACATTTTCTATTAAGAAATTTGTTAATTAATTTGACTATACTGCTGTTGCTCAAGTTGAATAAAGCCCATGGTCCAGGAAAAGTCCACCGAAAGATTAAAATTTTCAATTTAAAAAAATTATTTTGTGTTAAAAACCTATATGTATTGAGTCTAAAAATGGACATTAAATGAATAAAAAAATATTCCATTTACTAAACCTTAAACTGGATTTTACACTTATGAAAGGTACTAGGAATCTGCCCTGAGTGACACTATCCATTAACAGCTGGGTGATGCAGGTGTGAAATAGTCTCAATTTACTGTTCACATAAACTCCTCCACAATCTCATTCCCAGATAATGGAAAAGAACTGAAATTTTGTTAGTGTGAGCATGAGAGGATATTTCTGCACCACAGTTCTTCCTGTAGTTAAATTGTTTGTTCAGATTATGTACCACCTTCTATGCCATGGTTTTGCCTTTTCTGCTTGTTGAAAACGAGCTACCCATTCTTGAAGGAAACAAATCTCTCACGCCTACAGGGATAGCGACAGGCTCTAGTATGAAGCAAGTTTTTCCACCAAGGGCCAGTTCTTGAAAAAAGTGCAACTTCCTATTCCCAGCAAAAAAGAAAAATGTGCTTATAACCTGCAGCATTCTGTATAACAGTGTCAAAATTTGTTCTACCTCATTCTGAAATGTCATTAATTACAATTTCCAATATAAAACTAAATTAGTCTGATGGTCCCCCACTTAATCTGTTGCTCACAAAATTCTTTTAGCAGAAGCCTTACCTATGAAACACTGAGGTTTTGGTATTGTATATAAATGGAGAAATCTCCAAGGTTTTTGATACTCATTTAACACCTAATCCATATGAAACTGAAAGGTCATAAGGTCCCAGCTTCTCATGAGCACAGTGAAGTACACAAGATGGGCTCATTACAAGAAGTGAGCTTACCCCAAAAATACTTTACATTAACTAATTCCATGTAGTCTTGTTCCAAATCTGGGTATTATAAACTTTGCATTTGAAAGTAACTTCTTTACAATTTAAGTCAACTTTATTTTTATTTCTTATATTTAACTTTATATTACACATATTCAGACTTGAAGAACAGTTAGCTTGTGTTTCAACGAATAAAATGCTTCATAATCAAGATGTTCTGTTTTGAAAGCAACAGTAGTTAGGGCTTTTCATTTTTTATAATTTCCACTATAACTAACTTTTGTTGTCAGTAGTCAGGCTACCTGTATAAACAGCAAAATTGAATCATTTGATGTCATGAAAATGAGGTTTTCTCCTGTCTAAAGCTGAAAGATCTTCTACAATTTCAGTTGAATTAATGAACTAATAAATAAAGTATCAAGGGGCTGTTTCCCCAAAATATATGAAAAGATGAAAAGGTAGAATTATCTGTAAATCATGTGTTTCTGATTTAATCATTGAAAATAACTGAGGTGGTGCTTAAAAGCCATAAAAAGAGAAGGTGAAAAATTCAAGGTGTCCATGACAGTACTAAATCTAACAAATGGGATGAGAAAAATTTAGCAGAGAGATCCACAGAATTTCTTGAGTGGTTTTGTTTAATTTTAGTCTCAGCAGTTTCCTCTATTATAGCTTTTTATACAGTGCTTTTGTAATATAATGACTGATGTTGATAAAGTAATCAACTTGTATAATTAAAGAATTATGCAAAGTATGAAATTTTTAATGCATTCTATAAACAAACAGATCCTGTGAGAGTGAGAAGTAGTCATTGACTTATGCAGATTTGAATGATTTTGTGCTAAGGAGGAAGTTGTACCAAGGATCACAAGAGAAAGAAGTTGTATGAAACCAGACATCAGAAATTACTATTTTTATTTAAATTCCTGGAATTTTCAAGGTATAGCTGAGAAAGTTTTCTTGAACTGAAGCAGTTAAATGAGTCTGTGCCTTAGAAGCATTAAACCTTCAATAAAATACAGAATTTTTTTCAAGCAGAACAGACTGGGAATCTGAAAGTCCTAAATTTGCTATTCTTGCGTTTTCACTGTTACTTTAGCATTATGAAGATGGTTGACACAATGAGCTTTAGACCAGATGTTTTGCATTTTGCCTGTTTAGATGAGGGATCCAGAGAAGCATTTAGTAAATCCCTGTTCCAACTTTTTTTTTGTTGGTATTCAGTTATCGTATTAGTTTCATGGTTGGACTTGATACAGGTTTTTTTGACAAAAACTACTGAGAGTTAATTATTTCTGTTAAACTTGTTGTATTTTGCACTTACTTGTAAGATTAAGACCTCTAAAGAATAGAAGTGAATGTTCTTGGCCTACATGCTCATTTTTGCTACTTAAATTTGTGAGAAATATTTGCAAAGAAAAAATGCTCAGATTCATTCTGTGCAAAGGCATTAATGGTTCCCATAACCTGAGAAGTCTAGACATTTCACTCTGTCATCACCCAATCGATGCTTATTCCTTTCAATTATGCGTCTTTATGTACTACTCTTACATTGCAACTACAGTTTCCTATCAGAGAAATACAAAATATTCCAGTGTACAAATAATGTTCTCCCTTGGTTGCCTGGTTTAAAGAAACAATTTAATTTAAAAAAAAATCCACTAAAATGCTGTACAAAAGTATCCAACTTACATGCTCTCAATTATTCCCTTGAGGATATCCACTGAGTATAGAACAAGCTTAAAGAAACTAAAGATAAAATTATGCAATTTTAAGAATAACCGTCTTCTTCTGAAGGTGAAGTTCTTGAGAATATATGTATTTGTATATTCTTACTCTGTAATTTTTTTTTTTTTTACACACCTACAAATCATTGATGTATCAGCATCTGAGAGAGAAGTCAGTCCTACTTTCAGTTTTATGTTGAACAAATGTCAGTGGGTGACAACCCAAGTTTTACTGGTGCCATAATCTAATTGAGCAGCACTGTATATTGCTGAAATTCCAATAGTCTTTATAGTGGGCACTTTATCATTTTGACACTCTTTTCCTCCAACACATGGGGACCAGTAGTGGTATGTCTAAACCTATTTTTCACTGTAAGCTGCTAAACTACTGATCAGTAAAAACATGACCCAAACCTTTAATATCCAATAAGAATTAATGAACCAAGTGAGTCATACATTTATTACATTGCTTGTTGGGATAGGCATTTTAGCAGTTGCAGAGTTCACATGAAACTATCCAAACAGCAATGTTTTCCCAAAGAAAATACTTAGGTGAGACTTTTCCACAGGGGAAGTTTTGTGTATATCTGCGTGTTAATATGTCTATGTATAGGTATATAGTCTGCTCAAAAAGGGCATCTACTGAAACTGTGGAAACAATATGGTTCTGAAAATATCTTCTGTCTTGATAAAGTCAAGATATGTTAAGAGAAATGAAGTAATAAGTGTTTAATGTAAGAATGCCTGTGTAATTGTCAGGGATAGTGGCTATAGGCCAGATAAACTGGGAGGGGAAAGAAACACAAAACAAGGAGAGTTCAACCTAACTGTAACTACTTGATATTGTCTAATGCAATTGAGTAATGCCCAAAACAAGATACAATTATCTTATTTAAAATAACAGGAGACCAGTTTAGCAAGCTTTGTTGGCATTGTGCATGGAACATTTCTCTAAAAGTCTAGCTGTAGTGACTGGGAGAACATAGCTATGTTATTACAAAATATCATATAAATAATCTATCAGTTAAACTGAACTTCAGCATGAGAAATGTATACATCACATTATCACTGTGTACATAAACTTGCAAATGAGAAAGTGCAAAGCAGTTGAAACACCAACAAAAAACACTCATGTAAAGACTAGTGATTAAAACCCCCATCTATCTGCACCCTAGAACTTTAATAGTTAATCGTTACTCACTTCCATTCTACCTGTGCACCTAAAGTATTCTGTAAAAGAGTATTTCTATGTTGTGTGTCTAAGGTACTTAAAGTACCTTAGAAATCTTTTAATAAATTTTGAAAATTAGCTTAAAGAGTTGTGTTGAACTATTTACACATAGTAATTTTAGGCCATAAAAATATTCCCTTTGGACTATAACTCAGAAAAGAGTTTCAATGTTTTCCCTTTTCTCAGAAGCCAGAAGTGTCGAATTGTTAGCTCTCCATGTTTTTAAACTGGATATACATCAGCAAGTAGTATGATGCAACTGCAATGGAATGACGAAACAAATCACTAGGAAGATCCAACACATGATATAACTGGTATGATCTGGTTGCTTTAGTCTATTTATAATATCATCCCACAGACTAAATAAACATTACCAAGTCTATTATGTGTGCTTCTGAAACACATATGGTTTAGTTCCAGAAACCAAACTCAAATAAAGTAGCCTAATTTTTGTAACATGAAATTGCTCTGCAATGAAAACGAAAGCAGGGGATTACGTGAAGGTCAATGAACTCTGTGATTCTCTTTTAGCCTCAGGTGAGAAGAGTGTTTTGGTGCATGAACTGTAGAATGGTTGGGCAGAAGCAAGAAAAATGACAACCAAACTATCATGATCACAGTTTGTCGCTGTGATCACTCTGAGACTGCTTTGCAGACAGAAAGTTACATTGTTATAAAACTTCCTGAGTAACCACTTGGCCATATTTATGTGTCTGTATCAGAATGAATCTGTGAAAGCGCCAGAGAAAACATGGCATTTGTAGGCAATCATTTTATTAGCTCATTATAAATAAGGAACAAATATTTGTGTAATGTCTTCTATGAAACTGCTTTAGGACGCACCAAAATTTTTCACAGAGAAGATACTTTCGGCCTGTATAGGCTTACCGAATGGAAAGTTTCCACATTCAACATAATAAACAAACAAAAATGGCATAAATATATTAGTGGATTTGGAGCTCTCAAATTTACAGGACAATGTACACTGTGATTTAAACCTTATTTAATGAACTCAATAAGAAACATAATAAACAACCATGACAAACAAGAGCTCAATCCCCTTTTTGGCAAGACCAGCCTGTCACACTAATTCCCTTTTTCTCCATTTAAGTAATAAGATTTCATTATTTACAATCTTTAACTTAATATCACGTACCTATGAACAAAAGAAGAGATTTTTTTTTTAGCTGATGTTGAGGGTGCTCCTTCTGCTTCCTCCATCTCATTGTGGGTGTCTCCTGTATCTCATTTGGAAGAAGGAAAGACTCAGTGGTCTAGCTGCTCTTAGATCCACTTCAAAAATTTTTTTGAGTAACCAGTTTTACACCCTACAGCTTGAAGGTTTGATCTAGTCCATTTCCATACCATTGTGAATTCTGAGGAAATGGGAAGAAAAAAAAGATAGTGGATTCAGGAGACACCAATTTGCATGTGACCATGGATGCATAATGGCCCTTCAGCTCTTCCTGGCCACCTTTCCTGTCTACATGGTGCTCTTGAACTGATATAGTGCTGCAACTTCCAGCATCCATCAGGCCTTAGCATGAGATGGGCTAGCCAAAATATAAGCAGGAATTGAGTGAGCAGTCACATTGATGCAATAAAATACTTGAAGAAATACTTCAATAGATGTAAAACTGTTCTTTTAACCTTTTAACTATACATGAAATACAGTTCAAGTTGAAAAGGATATAAAATATCAAGCAGCACAGACAACCATTCTCATTACAGCTATCAGTAAGATGTATAAATTTCCTTTTGCAGTAGCCTAGTAGAAGTTAAGGGGACCAAGTATTTTAATGCCTATTGCTCTGTATTCTGTCTGTTTTGTAGCAGTATTGTACTTATGACACTTCTGTGAGAAATCAAAGATCACAGTAAACAACTATGATACTGCTTTGCTGCAAAATACAGCAGTCAGACACCTGTCAGCTGAATAACTTGCCTGCCATTAACCACAGAGGTTCTTTAAAATAGACCTTTCTATAGTTTCAGAATTTAAGTCAGTCTTCAGGTACCTTGATAGCAGAAGAAATTATAATAGCTGGAGGTAATCTAAAGAAGGGCAAGAAGAAAGATTATTGGAAGGAGAATTGTTTTCTGAAAAAAAAATTAAATTTTTGTATACAATTCCTTTTCTTGACTCTTTCTTTCATCTAGATGATTTCACTAACCTAATTAGTAACATGTCATCTCAACCATCAGTATCAACACAACTGACAGGATACACAATTTCTTTGACAGGGACAAGGAAAGCAGGTAGGAAACAGAGAGACTGTAAGACTCTTAAACTAGCTTTGTAATACAGAATTTCACCCGTGGCATAAATCAATCAATTTAATTCATGAATAACAGAATCATAGAATTTCTAGGGAATGAAGGGACTTCTAGAAACCATGTAGTCCAATCCTGGCGCCAAGGCAGGGTCACCTAGAGCCAGATTACACAGGAACTTGTCCAGGTAAGTTTTGAACATTTGGCAGCATATACTTTAGTGACAAAATAATTGTGAAGGTCCCAATTAAGTGATTCTAAAACCATCTACAGAAAAGTCTTAGTCCTACCAAGGCTCCACGTAGCCCTGAAGAATAATGTGAAGGACAAGCTTATTGAGATTCACTTATCTTCAAATGAATGGAACATAGTTGGGTTCTGGTGTAAGGGATCTGGTGTTGCGGTAGGAGAGAACACATAGCTGAAGCCGTAGAGACAAGACTGCAGCTTGAGGAGACAACTGAATGCAGAGAGGTGGGTAAAAACCATGGGGTGGGACCTGGTCACAGACCCTTAGCTCAGATGGTCAAAGTGCTCTGCAAGAAGTGGAGTAGTTTCAGTAGACAGCAATGTTTTCAGTAGCATTGTGTCTAAGTCAGGGTTATGGGTTTGATGTCACAGGAGGTGGGAAAATGACAGAAGTTGTAAAGTAAGAGAGCCATCAACATGTTTGTGTGCACATCATCATATGTGGAGGAGACGTTTCTGCCTCTGTTACTGTTAGTGTCATCCATGGTGCTTAAAGGAATTCAACTGCCTCTAACACGGTGTTTGTAGGGATTTGGTCTGCAATAAAAAGGACAAAATTGCTCCCGACATCTGTCTTTTGTTTACAACAGACATGCTTCTTAGAAATTTAATAATATCTTTCTATATATTTTTTATGAAAACTTTAAAATGTTTTATAGTTTAGAAACGAACCCTCTACTTAAAATGCATAATTCAATTATCTGTTATGTATTGAGGCTATTCTTTGCTTTTATGATTACTGCCTTAATTTTTCTCTCCTCTTTCTGCAACATATATCTATATTTTCACGGTTTCAGCAGTGAAAAATGAAACTTCCAAAAGAAAGTTATATTTTCACTATTCTGGCGTCTGTTTTTAGAGGGATATTAAGAATGTTATGCTCATGGGAAAATACACTTTTATTATTGTGTAAGTGATCCCTTTGAAAATCCAGAGATCATTCTACAACTTTTAACAAATGCAGAAGTTAGAGATCATACTGCTTCAGACAGGAAAAAAATTGTTGATGGTAGAGGGTTTTTTTTTAACTCTCAGTTCCCAAGGGGCTTTTTAAAATGTATCTGCAAAATCTTAAAAGATTTTGCTTAAGGAAATTAGAACAGCCCTGCATTTGATTTTAAATACCATTATTTCAAATAAGTCCCAAGAAAGGTAGGGTTGCGAAGAATGAATAGAACAAAATCTTTTCTTCCTTTTTCTTAGGAAAATATTATGTTTGCAGTAAAATAATAAAAGCTGAAAAGAAATGCAAACCATATGAAATCCATTTTATACTATGCCCCTGGGCTGACACTCTCTTCCAAATTGCAGAGGACCAGACCAACAGAAAATCAAGGTTACTGAACTAGAATATATATTCTGTCAAACATCTTTAGTTGAATTTCTGAAGGAGAACTTTGTTATGAGAGGAATAAAATTAAAGTCATATTACTTACAATTGCTTGCTTCTTGAACAAGAATATAATTTTTAAACATATCTCAAACATAGAATAAGAACTGAGAATGAAATTAATTACAAATTTGTCAGTGGGTGTTTTCTACATTTTCTTAATGTGTACATTGTGCTAATCCAAAGGCTCTACATTAAAATTGTTGCAACTCATGAAAAATAAATTTCTAATACTTTCCATTACAGAATATTTCCAAATAACTGACAGCTAAGTTCTTTTCTGTCCATGTATATTCACCTCCACAGACACACATCATGGTGTCTTTTGTCTGTTTCCAGTTTACAAGAAATTAAATAATTGTTTAAAGGCATAAGTTAAATATAATTAAAATATATAATTTTTAAGTTTTAATTTTGAAATTGCAATTTGGTGAATTTTGCTTGTTGTGTAGAGAACTGTAATTGATCAGTTTTGCTAAGGTTGTTCCAGAAGTGCGTGAAGTTGGGAAATAGCAAATTCTTCATGTGATGTTGAATGTCGGCGTTTTCAGAGGGTTTTTCTGTGCAGGTTCTCCAAACTACAAAACAACATTTATTTTCACTTTTCATACATGCCTTTTTAAACTTTCACTCTCCAATAGACTTAGCTGTGCATCCAAATCTAGCTATTTTAAGTAAAGCGGCATTATGCTCCATTATACCTGCTGTAATAGAACTGAGAACACCAAAAAGTACTTCAACACTAGAGCATGATCAGTAGAGATGAAGTCTTAGGTGAATTTACCTGCTACACTCTACTAGGTTTCTACCAGGCGTGTGTAAATGAGGAGTCTTTAAAGATTTCCATCTAAGTCTGTCTGCACTTGTTAAAAAAATGATAAAGTATAACCCTGACACTGAGGGTATGTGTTTTAATAGATTTCAAATTCTAATTTTAACTATGAGGCTTCTACAGTATCTTGTTTAAATGCTTCTAGCAATCACTTTTAATTTGAGCTTGAAAAGGAAGAAAGGTTTTCATTAATTTATTTTCAGAAATTGTTGGAGGAGTCCTTTACAGAACTTTAAAAAAAAACCCACTTAAAATTCAAGCAGCTTTCTGAGAAAAAGTCTTGTAATGGAAACTGTGAGATGGTTGAACTCTTATTACCTAGCTCTGCTTCTGATGTCACGCTAAATCTAATTTCTTACCGTTGGAGGTTGGGGAATTTTTCCACTCTGTTGCTAGGGAACCTTAACGAACCTTAATGACTGGGTACTCAAGACACAAAAGATATGGCTGGGTGTGGTGACGGAAAGGAAAAAAAGCACCTGGCCGCTCGTCACTTGCTCTCGGGGCGTCGGGGCGTCGGAGGGGATGGTTTGCCTTTCGTGGGACCATGGAAGCCCAGCTCCACTCTGTTTTTTTTCTTCCATGTTGGGTGAGCTTTCACTTGGGAAAGCGTGGGATCCCGACCCTCTTCTCCCACTCTGGAATGTGCATCTTCCCAGTTGTTTACAACAGCTGCTGTGGGGGAGCCCGGCTGTCGCTGACCCGCATTGCCCACCTGCCGGGATGCACTGTGGCTTCTGCCACTGCTGCGGAGTTTTCTGCCACCCTTTGCTTGCTAGCCCGGCTGAATTGAGCCTGCCATCCAGCTTGCTGCTCCGAGGCTTCCTGCTGCAGCCCCTCTCACAATTCACCCCTCCAGACATCCGGTCTGTCCACCATTATTCACATCTGGAGGAGACCTGAGCTGGCACTGTCACAGCGCCCCCTGCAGGCTCGGCAGTCATCGCCCCCGCCCTGCCCGGCTGGGAGCCAACAGCGCCCCCTGCTGGCCATGACTACAACTGCACTAAAGGGTGGGGGTGGTGCCTGGCAGCCCAGAGAAAGCTGTCCCCGGGTTTCTGGTTTGTTTGTTTGTTGTTGCTACTGTTGTTGTTACTTGTTTCCCTGTTATAGATACTAGTAAAGAACTGTTATTCCTTTTCCAAGATCTTTGCTTGAGAGCCCTTGATTTCAAAGTTATAACAATTTGGGGGGAAGGGGGGGTCATATTCTCTATTCTAAGGGAGCTTCCCACCCTCCATAGCAGACACCTGTCTTTCAAACCAAGACACTTATACCTACATGGAGAAAAATATTAATCTCACTAGGATTTATAGAAAGTTATTCCATCAATGTAAGAAAGTGACAGGGCTACAGGTTTGGAAGAATTAGAATTGCACATAGAACAGGTTCAAAAGGCCTTGAAGACTGACAGTACAAAAAAACTCCAAACCTTAAAAAATCAGCTTTCAAAGGGAAATGCTGTTCTACATTGTTATTCTACATGATTTCCTAGTTGAAAACCTTCATACATTTTCAAGGAGAATTCCTGCTAATGATTGTTCTAAGCCAGTCGCAGTACATTTACAGAGTTGGAACAAAAAGTTAGAAAGCTATCTTCTATCCCCTGTGTAGTCCATGACTTCAGGAATCAGAATCGGCCAGACACTTAGACAGACACTTAAGTGCCAGGCACTTAACCAATTACTATTTCAGAAAGGCACATTTACGTAATTCTTTTAATAAGCTAAGATTATTTAACTGGGCAATAATCCAACTTTCATGGTAGCAAGAGATGAATTGAAGAACAGAATGTCATTATATCGATTCAGTATATGATACTGCACTGCTGAGAGTGAAATGTGCAGATCCATTGGGTTCTAGCAGGAAGCATGCACCTCAGACCAATTGGTCCTTGTGAATATGGATGATGGTTGTTAGAGAAAAAGAATCTACATATGACTCTAGTTGAGGTTGGATTTTTTTAAGACACTCTGGTTGAACGAGCAGGAAACTCAAAAAATTGAGAGGATGCAGTGTGTCATCTGTTGCAGTTCCTCATCCCCAGGATCTTTTATTTGTCTTTGCAAAGCTGCTACATATTCATCTTTAGAATTATTTTTAATTATTCAGGGCCTCAACTTTCTTCAAACCAGTTTTCTTAGGATCAGCTCCTAGACCATGACACCAGCAAATGTCAGACATTTACAAAGAATAGGTAGGTTTACTTAATGATTTTAACTGAAGAACAAAACTAATTGACAATAGCATAATTATGCAAGTGCTAGGTATCACAGGTTGTTTAATGACTGTTTTATCTCCCCATTCCTTCCTATTTTCTTCTATCTGTATCACTCTGCTATTGTAATTTATGTAAAGGAAATCAAGTTTGCACAGTGTTTATACAGTACCATTTACAATAAGTACTAAATTTGTGGTATAATTTTTGACTGTAGTCCAATTTAATAATAATTATTCATGCTCAGTGAACACTTTAAGGTATTAAATCTCCAAACAAAACCAAACCAAACCCATCCAGGATTCTGCTTATCTGTCACTGATACTTTTTGTAATGTGATACCTTAAGGGGTGACTACAGCTGGAGAAGAGCTTCTTAGCTTTTTGGTACCTTCAGGACGAGCAGTGACTTGTATCATCAGACACAATTTCTTCTCAGAAGCTTGTATCTTGAAACAGTCTGCAGTTTCTGAGTCCGCTAAGCTTTTTTGAGAATTCTTATTTCTCACTGTGTTTGGATTTGCAAACTCCAAGCATAATGAGTTTTCACCCTGATTCAGATTCTACCTGAAATATCTGTCAGATTTAATCATAAAATGAGACAATATTTTATTCAATTTGACTTCATATTTCTAACTACATGAATGACAGAAATATTTACAAATGAGACCAATATAATATTGCTGTCTGACTCCATGCTTAGCAACTGGAATTGTATTTACTTGTTAGTCTCTGTTAGGTATGAGTGCCCAGTCTAGCTAGTCATGGGTTCAAATTTTGTAACAAAATATTCTCTTCTATACTCCAGTTACAATTCCATTCGTTTTATTTCTGTTATATAAAAATTTCAAGAATTAAGGCTTTTTTTTTAACAGCATAACCCCTCATCTCTATACAGTTATTTGTGAGTATACTACATCTGTGAAGTTGCTAGCTTACCTGTTCTCTGAATTAGGGCTTGGAAAATGCCCTTCAGGATTTTACCTCAAGAAAAATTCCTTTACACTTGAAAATAATTGCTTACTGCAGCTCCCAAGTCACCAGTCAAGGCATCTGTGATCTGTTCAAATGTGCATGAGGGATTGTTGGGTCCTTAACAACTCTTACCAATTTTTTTTAGTTAATTTCCTTCACTCTTTTTGTATTTGATCTGTATTCAAGCCATGACTGAACCTTCCCATATGTTCATGAGATTTGGTCAGGTATTAGCTTTCTATTAAAAAATGAGACTCCTTACAACCAGATGAATCACAGTGTCTGAACACAGTTTTGAGACCAAGATCTTTTTCATATCTTCAGGAACTTCAAGTTTCTGATTATCTGCCATTCATAATTCTCCAGCTGGTTGCCTGAATTGACATTTGTTTCTCCTGGAAAAGGATTACTTAAAAAATAAGTGGTCACTACAGAAGTGGGGTAAATCTTGAAGTTTCTGCGCTAACTCAGAAATCTCTACATAAAATTTATCGTAAATACAGCCAAATAGTTTATTTTTGCTAAAAGTGAGGGGAAAAAAAAGGTTGATATATTTCTTTATCAGCACCATTAAAGGCAAATCCTCCAAAATCAAGAACCTCTACCAGATTCCATTCCAGGACAGACATTTCGAGAAAGAGGACAAAAATGTTAATTTAAGCATGTGACACTCCCTGAAGGATCTGACCCTGAATATCTGACCCAGTGCAGAAAAAGGACATCAGGATGCATCTGGATAGGATCTGCTTCATATGCTGTGTCTCTTCTCTTTATTGCTGGTTGTTCAGGCATGAAGAAAAAACACTTCCAAACAGCACATTCACACGCTGATGGAACATAAACTTTATCACACTGTTTAGCAGTATGAACATTCAGGATGCAAGTCAACCTCAGGGCACCTAGTCTTTAATGCTTTTTTTTTTTTTAACTTTTTGCAAGAGTATGTCCTGCTGCTGAACTTCACATAACATTAAAGGACAAGCCAGAAGCTATGCCTGATATATTTTTTCATTCACTTAAAATGCAAGTTAACAGTTTATTTTATTTTACACATGGTCAGAAAATACAGACTAGAATTTAAAGAAATGAAATAACAATTTATTCCTGTTGGTTAAGAATGTCTACCCTCTAGGAATTAATGTTCAAATTCATTTTCCATCCTATTCACCTAAAACACTTAAAGACCAAACATAATACAGTCAGTGGGAATATAAGTTTGTCCAAACTATCTCTATTAATGTGCACGATGGTTGACACCGGGACTACATCACTTTTTACACACCTGTTTCTGGTTTCTTTGAGTCTGGGGGAAAAAAAAGGACAAGGCCAATACACCATTCATGCTTCACTTAAGCCAAAAGCCAAGGGTACTTTGTAGTATTGGAACTGCATAAGCATCTAAGGATCTTTAAAGATAGGGTCCCAAGTCCTTGTTGTAAAATGTATTTCAATTATTGATCCTAGAGAATATGAAACATTTGAAAAAGAGATTAAACTAGTTTTATGAACAAGGTAGCTGTCCACATGAGCCTAGAAAAATTTTAAAATAAATTTATTAAGAATTTAACTAGGTACTGTTTCATTTAGTTTAGTATTATAATTTAAAGAGAATGCATAAATGACTTCACATAGGCTGTTGCCAGCTGAACAAGTAATGAAATATATGTGTTCCTCACAGTTTTGGGACACGCTCCAAGCCTCATCACTGCTTCTCTTGGAACTAAATTCTAGCACACAAAATATCTGATGAGAGTTGTCACTCTAATAAAGATACATTAGTTACAATGCAGATTACATCCAACAGAGAGCATTGCAAGTGGTATCTCACTGCCATTTTTCAGAGGAAAGCTGGAACAGATATGGGCAATATTTGAAAAACAGAGCTCTTTAGATCCCCACTGGAAACATCAAAACATTTGTACAAATATAATTCCATAACCTTTTGAGCAGCCGCCAGAGGTTAGATGACTGGAAACTGTCCAGCAATAGCAGAGTATTTTTAAAAACTACTAGTAAATCTGGTCAAAATTTGATGTAGGATGGTGAAGAAAGAAATTGAGGTGGAGAAATAGTAGCAAAAAATTATTTTTGGCTAAACTAGAAGTGTATTTAAGGAACTCACATCTCTGTGACAGAGACCAGTTTTTATAAAAGATTTATTTGACTGTTATCGTAGAGATTTTGGTATGCGCTTAAATGTCATTTACATGTACGTCAAGATCTTTTCACATTAAGAGCTGAGAAGGAAACAGGAACATAAATAAGGCAGATCTGTGAGTTAGGAATTGAAAGCATGACGATAGGAAAGCTAATAGAAATCTAAGCAATTTAAAAGTGTGAAAGCAGAATAAAGCACTTATCTCAAGGGATATGTTCATGATCACAGCATAAAAACCAACAAAAACATACATAGGGTTCTTCTTGAAGATACTGCTAGTAAAAATTATAAATTAACTGCAGGAGAAGAATTTAATCCCTTCCAAGACTTTGGGCCTAGTACATCGAAGGTCACTGCCAGATAAAGCAGTACCATACTCAGAATAACTGCCTAAGTAGACGAGAATAGCACAAGAGCCTTGATTTCCATTTTTCCTTCACCCTATTCACAGAAATATTACATTGCATTATGTGATCCTTCAAGAGCTTGATTGTCTTGTTCTCAGAAATTAAAATCTCAGGCTGAAGCAGAAATTACTATTTTATTGACAATTCAAGTAAAGATGAACTTCAGAAATATCTTCTTGATCAAGGAAGGTCCTTGATTTCCTTTCTTTTTTTAGAAACTGGTTGTGTTTGGGTTGTGGTACAAGGTTTTGATACCAGGGAGGGCTGCAGGAGTGACTTCTGTGAGAAGACAGCCTGTCTTGAACAAAGTGAATTCCACTTGGCTCCAACTTGTACTCACTGCTGGCCAAAGCTGAGCCTATCAATAAAGTTAGTGGTACCTAAGAGGGAGTGAAGTTGAGCTTGGGAAGAAGTGATTAGTAAGAAGAAGGTGTCTTTAGCTTTGTCTTGTTTCTAACCATCACAGTATATTGTTAATTACAATTAAATAAAATTATCATTCTGCAAATCAAGTCAATTTTTCTTGTTACAGTAACTGGAGATGGATCTTCCCATCTTTAGCTCAATGGATGAGCCTTTCTGTTTTATTTTCTCTCTGAGAGGGAGTGAGAGAGCTGCTGGGTGGTGATCTAACACCCAGCCTGGATTAAGTCATCAGACTGGTTGTTTTCAGTATCTTAGGGGGTAAAATAGCAAAAGTTGCAGACTTGCACAACTGATATAAAATGAATACAAGAATAAATCATTGGATTTATTTACAGGATTGATAAATGGACTTAATATCTTCATATTGCATATTTATTTTCTATTTATGTATTTATTTTATTATTTATTTATGTATCTATTCTCCTTTGTGATAATATGTTAGATGCTCATAATAGATGAGCTGAAAATAAAAGAAGGAAACAGAAACACGGAATGATTTAGGTTGAGAAAGACCTTGAAGGTCACCAAATCCAACCATAAACCTAACACTGCCAAGCCCCATTAAACCATGTCCCTAAGTGCCACATCCACACATCTTTTAAATACCTCTAGGGATTGTGACTCCACCACCTCTCTGGGAAGTCTGTTTCAGTCCTTGAAAATCTTCTCAGTGAAGAAATTTTTTTCCAAGATACAATCTACACTCCCCTAGTACAACTTGAGGGTCCTTCCTCTTGTCCTATCCCTTGTTACATGGGAGAAGATGCTAACTCTACCTGGTTATAACCTCTTTTTAGGCAGTTGTAGAGACCGATAAGGTCTCTGAGCCTCCTTTTCTCCAGGCTAAACACTCCCAGCTCCCTCACCTGTTCCTTATATGAACTGTTCTCCAGGCCTTTTCCTAGCTCCATTGCCCTTTTCTGGACACGCTCCAGCACCTCAATGTCTTTCTTGTCATGAGGGGCCCAGAACTGGATACAGGATTCAAGGTGTGGCCTCACAAGTGTTGAGTAAAGGGGGAAAATCCCTGCCTTGGTCCTGCTGGCCACACTATTGCTAATACAGGCCAGCATACCATTGGCTTTCTTGGCTACCTGGGCACACTCCCAACTTTTGTTCATCTGGCTCTTGACCAGCACCCGCAGGTCCTTTTCCACTGGGCAGCTTTCCAGCCACTCTGCCCCCAGCCTGTAGTGCTGCCTGGGGTTGCTGTGTCCCAAGGGCAGGACCCAGCACTTGGCCTTGCTGAACCTCAGGGAATTGTCCTTTCCCCACTGATTTGTCCTGTCCAGATCCCTCTGCAGACCCCTCCTGCCCTTCTGCAGATCAACACTGCCATCCAGCTTGGTGGTGTCTGCAAGCTGACTGAGGGTGCACTGGATCCCCTCATTCAAATAATTGATAAAACTGTTAAACAGGTCTGGCCCCAGTGCTGAGCCCTGGGGAGCTGCAGTTGTGACCAGTTGATGGATGGATGTAACCCAATTCACCAACACTCTCCAGGCCTGGCCATTCAGACAGTTTTTATGCCTGCTAAGAGTACCCCAACTCACACTATGAGACAACAGTTTCTCCAGGACTTAGTAGCCTCATATACTGTAACAATGATATGAAAAGTCATGTTCTTAAGTTATATTCAATTTTCTACAGTACAGCATGAATTTTACTCAAACTAACTCAAAAAGAATTGTAACACAAATGTGTTTTTATTTTAAGGATCTCAGTCAGACAAAGCACTGAACAAAGACAACTTGACACAAGAAAATGATCAGATTCTGGAGTTAGTCTCAAGTAAAAGACATCCTAAGTGATATTACCTATTTATACTTCATGAGGAACGGTTTACAAACCAGATTTCAGTGACAGGACAATAACCTGGTTTTGATAAATAAAAGAAAGATACTTTTCATGTGAAAAGGTAGAACTGTCAGGTATGCACTAAAAGAAATGTCTTTTGTCAATGTTCAGTAAAAAAAAATCTTCATGGCAGAATATAAACCAGGAATGTATACATGCACAATTATCAACAGCAAGGGATTTTATGGACACGAGGAATCACAACCAGAACCAGAAAATATTACAAACAAAAATCTCCTTGTTAATGATTTCTTGAAGTTCGAATTTCTGGAAAACATTCAAGCAAGAATTTTATAGGCTAAATCAATTTTAAAATTATGTCATTGATAACATGCTCTTAACAGACAATAAACATTTTTTCAACTTTATTCTGCATAGCGTTGAACAATTTAAGAAGTCAAAGACATGACTGAAATCTGAATCTGAATGTTAGATCTTCCCCTGCCTACTCACAGAGACACAGAAATAGTATTTGATAGCATTAAGTGCTGAAGCAGTGATAACAATGGCAATATAGACAAGAGACCATTTCTCTGTCAAAGTTACACCATAGCTAATGGGATGAAATAGAAGCAGGTGAAACACTGATAACAATACAAGCAGAAGAGAGGGAAGCCTGTCCTCCTAACATCCTGCTACGTGGTGGGAAGAGAGCTGTCAGTGCGACAGCTAACACACCTGCATTTCAGGGATGAGGATAAGGATAACCCAGTACTCCTTGATGTCCAGGTACCTGACATCTAAACATTCTGCTGTTAATGTGCAAGTTGACTTTAAGTTCCTAAGAAATTAGAGTTGAGTGCAAATGAGTTTTCTCATTCCCCTCAGTAAATCTGTATCTACCGACACACAAGTTCCTTATGAGATATTACCTTCTGCTGCCTGGAAAAAGAGAAAGTGCTCGGAAATTCTTAGGCAGGAGACTGGAACAGAAGAGAGGATTACAGTTCACTAAGAATTGGCAAGCAAGCCTAACTTCAATGTCAAATTGGCACAAAAAGCAAAGAAAAAAGGTGACAAACTAAGGTGTGTTGAAACACAAGTCAGATGAGAACAGACGCAGCCAGGTGAAACTAAAACCAGCTGCCAAGCCGTAACCTTATATTGACACACTAAAACATACTGAGCATAGACCAGAATAAGGATGCCATTAAACCCTTAATTTTTATTGGTTTTATTGAAGAAATATCCAAAGAAACAATCAGGATACATTAAAGGTGACACTGAAATTATAATACTAGAATACTTGAAAAGCCTAGAGGCTCAATAAGACACATTCACTTGCTAAATACCCATGGCAGCAACCATAGAAAACCTCTGTCTGAAGCAATTCTGAAATGCTGCACAAAAGATACAGTCCTAGTTATTGTTGAAGTATAGTTAGCAAGCACACAACCTGAAAAAGAAAGGACATCATAGAAAAGAATTTACAGAAGTTGCCAGGAAATTAATCTCTCTTCACTTTCCTGGAATAACAAGTTTTGTTTAAGAAGTTTGTGTTTGTCTTGTGTTGGTTGTTCCCACACAGTACACGAAACACTCTAGGAGGTAAATTATTAAACATACTGTTCAAAAGAGATGATGTAAAAAGAAGGATTAATGAAAAATGGAATTATTTCATCAGAACTACAAGAAGCACTGCTGTGTACTTTTGAAGTGTCCTAGATATTTAGTAATTAATTAGTTGTCATGTTATAGGAGTTCTGATGGCATAAGAACTTCGGTCATAAGAGTTTTTCTATTAATACCTTCAGTCTTATTTTTTGGTGGTAAAAGAATATTCAAACACACGTTAGAGGCAATTATTAAGATAGCTATAATTTAGACTTTGTCATTGAATGTATCTATGAATATTTAGGCAGATATAATGTATTTATTATTTGTCTATCTGTCTAACATATATTAAAAAAGAGATCTGCGTGGTTTTGTTCATCTCGGAAAGGTAACTGATGCACACAGAGCAAAAGTGAGGTTAAATAAAGGAGTAGAAAACAAGAAGGCAAAGGTTATATCAGAAAGAACACAAGAATACACCTGAATATGTATATTCACATGGGTTGTTACTGTGCCTAAGTTTTAGGGTACACTGTAACTGTTTACAAACAGCAACAGAACAAACTGAGATTACATGGCTATCATCATTTCACAGACTGACAAACAGAAGGTGATGTTAACATGTTAGATTTTAAGTTTTCCCTTCTTGGAGAATTGAGATTTGGTCTAGCTTTCCTGTCTCTTCATTGTACATGAGATGACATAGCCATCACTTAAAATCACTAGATTTTTAAACAGTCAGTTTCCTCAGTACAGAATAGAATTTCTTAGCTTCCATTTTGCACAAACCTTGTTTTCTCTCCTTAATTAGAGTATATACAAACCACTGTGAATATGATTACATATGAATGACTGATTCATATGAATGATTGATACATATGAATGACTGATTGCATTATATCTGTATCAGACATTAATAAAGCATACATGAACATTTAGTGTGGATGACTGAGACTGTAACAGACATATGTTTAGATAGGAAAATAACACTTCCTGAAATGCTTATTCTTGTCTTCCAAGGCATGTCAGCCAGTCTTTGATCAGCTCTGTACAAAATACATTGGCCTAGAAAGTACATAACCATAAAGCATGCAGCAATCTTTCTGGTAAAACAAGACATGCTGTGATCTCATAAAAACATGCCAGAACCATTTAATTCATGTGACAAATCCAACTACTTATTTATGGCAGATGTGACAGTGCCTGATATACACTAAGAATTCATATGAGTTCAAAAGGTGAAAAAGTTGAAAAGACCTCACATTTGAGAAACAGTTTGTCATAGTTTTTCCTTTCTTTTTTTTTTAAACATATATAAAACATGTACAAAACATTGTACCAGGGCTGTTTTGATTTGCAGAAGAATTCTCACACTAGTCAAGAAATATTTATTTAAATGTTTCAATATCTGTTGGAAATGTGGAAGCACAGTCATATTTAAATATGACAGTTCAGATAAAACCCTCAAAGACAATTTTTTAATGTTATGATAAGGTTTTATCTGACTTATTATTTTGTCAGCCTATCAATGAATGCTGACACTCTCATTTGGTCAGTTCTGTTCAATATCCAATACTTCTTTGGCTCTGCAGGAAATGCCATGAACAACCTTCTACCATATATAGCTTATTGTTCCATGTTCTTCAAAGATCTTTGTTTCTGTCATATTTTATATACATATATATATGCATATATATGTGTGCCTATGTATATATCAATTTTCTTTAAAAGGTGTCAAATTTCGAAAAAAAAAAAAAAGAGCTTATTGCACATATATGAAATATGCAGCTATTTCAAAGATGGAATGCAATTGTTGAATAAGACCAAACAGCAATTGCACTACAGGTAATTGAGAGTTAAGAGCTTACTTTACCTGAAAATATTAATACCCGATTACTTATAAGCAGCCTAACATATGAAAATTCGAAGTTATTAGTTCAGTTTCACTATAACATATTTTTACTGTGTATGTGATGGAAATTTTTAACAATTTTTCATAATTTCATAATAGTGACCGCAATTTTTCATTAAATGAGACTGAACTGCAGCTGACAGATCTGCAGACATTGCTTGCATATGGTGATAACATATGAGACAAGGATCCTAGAAAAGACAATTGGTTCTCCATGTAAATTGCCACCCACCCTTTATGATTTTCAGCTACATTGCTCACAAAAACAATTTTTTGGGTTTGCTTTTTAAAAATTATTTACTGTGCTCTACAGAAATACTGCTGTGCCTTTCTATTGCAAGTTCTTGGATCAAGAGCACATACTATCTGGTTTAAATATTTTATATATTGTGGAATCTTTAACAATGGCAGCAAACAAGTCTTCAGGTCTCAGTTTTTACCACTATGTGACTAAAAAAAAAATAATAAAAAAGCAGTCTCTGATATGAAGTACACTGACATTCTCTTCATAATCATTGAGATAATGACAAAAATTGAAGAGTATTACCTCTCTTAGTCTAGCTCATCCTTACAAATTTCTTCCGTTATTGCTATCCAGGCTTAATCTTGATTAATTTGTCAAGTCTAATGGAATCAGAGCACAAATGGTTGTTACTGCCTTTCGAGGCACTCTGCACCATATTTCTGTGCTCCTTAACCAGTTTGGTTTTGAACTCCTGGCAGAAGAGACATTGTTAAAATTCATTACATGGACAAAGATCAAGGCTAGATAAACCTCAACACAGACTAGATCAGTGAAATCACACAGACAGTGAAATCCAGCTGTGAGAGTTAAAGTAAAAGGAAACTGAAGCATTAATTTAAACTGCAACATGAGAACAAATGCAATCCATATATTGTTAATATCTGCATAGAATGTGCTATGAAAAAATAAAAAGTATTTAAAACAATTTTTTGAGCCAGAACAAACGAATAATGTCATTATTGTTGCAGTTGTCTGACAATAACAAAAAAAGGCCTTTTTGGTAAGGTGACATATAATGATGTCTTTCCAATAGAGCAGAAAACATGAGGAAAGAGAATGTAGTAGCTGAACTATTTCGAAAATTTTGAAAGAACTTTCTTATTAAAATTGGAACAATTTTACTTGATTGCTGTTCCCATCAAACCAGCATACAACCGCATCAACTAAACCAAGGCATTAATAGTAAAATTTCTATCATTATGAGCTGATTAGCTTTAGTATCTCCTGTGTACTCAAATGCATAGTTCAGAGGCAGCATTGCTGTACCTAAAATAATTTCTCTCAGAGCAGTACATGATGTGTTATTTGATGCCCTTCAAAGGACACTATTAGCCAAGCTATAAAGTGTCTGATTTTATTAGCTTTGCTGGATTTTATCAGTTTGTAAATGTGTTGTTTTCTCCATTTATTGTGCCTATGGGATCTAGAGATAGAGTGAGCTTCAACTTAATATGTGGTTGGAAGGTAGCAGTGGTCTTACTTTAGCACTCTGCACTGTGATGCAGTGACATTGAAGGTAGAGCCATGAAAACGCTAATGTCAGGGCCATTTATCAAGGCAATTCCTCACTGCTATAAAACTCTGCCGTGACATTGAATTCAACAGTAGGTTTTCGTCTTAAATAGAGTGTTCCTGTGCTGTGTAACTCCCAAACCCCAATAACAGAGTAAGATGTAGTTAATAATAAGAAAGTAAGTCACAGATGTTTGACAAAGGAGAGAAGATAAGTTGTTAGCATGGAATTCTGGGATGTAGTATCTTTAGGAAAGGTTTAGAGTTCATCACATTTATTTAAGATTTGGGGGGTAATATACTGCAGCGGAAGCCCATTTTCCTTGTAACTCTAATAAATAGCACAAGTATTTGCTGAGGTGATCAGCAGGAAACATCTTTATTTGCAATGTGCTGGTGTAAAGGGTCCACCTATGTCATGCCTAGAGTTTTTTCAGAGCCCTCTTAAAGTAATTGCTATATGAAAATTTAAGTATGTGCCACATATTTCATGCAGTCCTATTCTCACATCAGTCTGTGAGTCTTCACACTGTATTCTGATTGTGAGATGAGTCATATTTACAACAATGCATATTTTAGAAGACTTTCTCATCTGTTCAAAATTTTATCTGAAAGTTAAGGAGATATCACTCGAACAACAACTCCACAAAAATGGAAAGCCTAGAACTCTGAAGCATATTCACAAGTTTTGACTAGAAATTGTTTTCTTCATAACAATAAACAAAGAAATACAAAGGAAATTAGAACAAAAATATGAATAAGAGGATGCCTTTAAATTATTACATAAAGTATATACTGTAGATTTTTAAAGTGTCTTAAAAATACTAGCATATATATAATATATATTTTAATACTCTCTTTAGCTCAGTATTTGTAGCTCTTAATGACAGTAATTTCATTTAACTACATGTGTCCCATTGTTTTAGATACTTGCATTTACTCCTATGTTTAAGTAGAGGAATAAAATTCAGAAATAGGAGTATCGATGCAATATAAGACATATTCAAAGATGAGTTAGGAGGGTGAATAATTTAACATTATGAAGTTAAAAGATTTTGAATGGACATTTTAAACAGAAACACCACCAAGAAAAAAGGTTGCATAACACATGAATGTGTTTAGAAAAGTTGGTAGAACAAAATGGAAACCATGAATACAAAAACTATTTAAGGTCATGAAGATTCAATATACTGAGCTTTTACTACATTCAGCAGTGTACAATGGAAAAAATATAAATTGATGACTACAGACAGGAATTATCAATGCTGCTGGTTTTTCATCCTAGAAAGAACTTTTATGGGTTTTTTTAAACAATATCAAATTTTGAGAAACAAGAGACTATATATTTACTATCCTTTAAAAAAGAATTCTTCGTATTTGTTGTTACAGTAGCATAACCTTGGTGTTCACAAGACTCCTTCACCAGCCCAAAGGAAAAGGATAGTATTAAGTAGCCAAACCACTCACTGTCAGAAATAAAGGAATGAGGTATAGACTTAGATTCTCTAATCATTCTCAGGTCTCATAATTCAGGGGTGAATACATTTAGGAGCTCTCTCAGTCTTACTGGATCGTTTTATAAATGACAGACATAACTGGGAAGCATTATCTGTTTTCCTGTTTTTACCAAAAAAGTCAGAGAATAGCCTTCAATTTTTAAGCTTTGACATACTCTTCCAGTCTTGCAGATTTGGCAACTCTTCTGAAATCTGTTTTGGACCTATGACCATGTCAAAAAAAGAAAAGGGCAAAGAATGTGCTTGAAAATACTTTTTCATTTAATTAGCTGTAGAGTCATTATAAGCTGACTGTACTAGGTTAAAGATGACAAGGATATGTCCACATGATGTCCTGTGCAGGTAGCCCTGAAGAACAAGGGGCCAAACAATATAGGCTACGTCTTGTATGTGTAATATTCAGATGTCTAACCTTTCCAGAGAGGCCGTTCAGCTTGGGTCACAAGATGACTGTTACTCATTACTAAATTCTTTTGCTTCAAAGTTTCAACTTGCTCTTTTGCCCTCTGTTTTTTGTGGAGCTTGCAAAGGCATGACATGTATAGTGTATGAAAAAATGAGGTTAAATTTAGATTGCTTTTTAATTTTCTCATGGAATATCACAGGAACTTAGCGAGGAGGTATAAAGATATAGAGGTAAAAAAAAAGTCTCAGAGCCCACTGAACTACTAGAAATGGGGAAAAGTAAACCTTGTGGTGGAATTCTGAAAAGACAGACTGGTTGCTAAGAGCGGAAGATTCTCTTTTTCTGAGACAACCTTTTCCAGCAGCAGTACTTATCATCACCAAGATTTCCATCGTTTCTCTCCTCCTTTACTCCATCCAGTGGAAATAAGACCAGTGCTCCAGATGCAGCCTCACCAGTGCAGGAGAGGAGAAATCATCTCCTTTGACCTGCTGGGAACGCAGGTCAACATATACATGCTTTATTTCTGTATAGCACTGGAACATGACGAAAGAGATTTCAGTGCAATTCCTTGGTCCACGCACAGCAGCCTCTAACAATGTCTCTTTTCTAAGAGTACATTCCAACCTCTCATTCCACTTCAAGGGAGGAAAGTAAATTTTTCATTTGTTAACACAGTTTCTCTTCTATTGAACTCCACAGGATAAATTTAGAATTCTGAATAAGCTGGTATTCCTCTCAAGAATATATCATACTTCCAATCTGAATTTTTTCTTCTTTTTTTCTTTTTTCTTTTT